>JAYMFT010172715.1:0-12197 GCA_038088735.1 Panulirus argus
TATATATATATAGATAGATAGATAGATAGATAGATAGATGTACTAAACTGCCCACCATGGAGGGGAGAAGAGTTAGGAGCGACCTGATTACAGCCTTCTGGATCATTTGGATAGACTACGACAGTGAGCAGTTCATCGTGAAATGCCGTGCCAGCGACTAGAGTTCGTAACCAGAAGCTCGGCAGGTAAAAATCACTGAAGAGAAGTGAAGATTTACAGTTCTGACGTGAGAATGGCGAATGGCTGGAGTGAGCCGAGTGACGGAACCGTAAATCCGGCAGTACACAGTCGTCGAAAAAGGGTACAATTGATGGTGAATAAAGTCCGAGAGGTTGTGGTGTGTCCTTACAGTATAAATGGGTAATTACAAAAATAAATATCTTGTGTGACACATCAAAAGCAGTGATCGTGTGATGGTTGCCTTTGATTGTGTGATAATGAGAACATGAAGAGATCGGAAGAAACCACACCCGGTGATATATAATTGCGATGAACTGAAACTTTTCTTTTTTTCAACAACTTCTTTGAGAACATGAATTCGGAAAATGGAGTTCTGTAGCCATAATGTAGACCAGATCATGGTACGTTCTGCGAGGTTTACAGTGGAGGAGGAGGAGGAGGAAGAGGAACACGGATGCCTTTATCCGCCAGTACAGAGGGAAGGTCAGAAAAAAAGAAAAACAGGGAGATGCGGCGGTTCAGCAAAGGGTGGAAAGTGTCAAAAAGTGAGAGGGCTTTGATAGGCAGTGTGGAAGGGATAGAGGCGACACTGTAGCCAGTAGCCAGCCAGGCCAGTCAGCCAGAGGATAGCAGGAACGAGAGAGGAGGAAAAAGTTAAAACTTTGAAAAGAACATTTCGGACGAGGCGCAGGTGGTGCTAACAAAACATTTCCATAAATCGTCCAGGAAGGAACTGTCAGTTAAAGAGCAGCTGATGAGGATGAGGTATTCAGAAGTTAAGAGTCGTTGGGGGTGGACGTACAAACGCGTTGAGGAGCCGAACGATTTGTTCAGAAAGGCGTACACTCTCTGGAAGACACTACAACCCCAGCAGCTCTGAACTGGAATAGAGAGGAGGTCTTTGAAAGCATTGACGTGTCTGGAAAAGACTTAAGAAACTATGAAAGGAACCCATGTGACTGCTCATGATTCTGATGAAGTCTGAGACCCCGTGCGTGCGGAAGTAGCCTGATTCTGGTAGGGTTGACAGGTCATTTGATATGGTGTTCACCAAATTCGCCGGGGGGAAGGTAAGAGTGCCGAGGGAGGGATCAAAGACTGTTAAGTCGTCATAGCCGAGAGGCTGTTAACGTGTTCAAAGGGATTCAACGCGACGTTCATTCGAAGCGTACACTACTTGATGCGTTCCTTGACTTTGGCTTATTACACACACACACACACACACACACACACACACACACAGCTTAGGCTGGCGTTCCTGAACTGACAGCATTCAAAGTTAACTCTTGCCGGGAAAGGCACATAATGATTTGACTGAACTGGACAGTTGAGGCAATTATTTAGTCTAGCGATGAAGAGAGGTGGTTTCCTGCCTCACTCAGGCAACGCTGTGGTGAGATGGGGGGGGGGGGTACCTGCTGCGGTGCTTGCAGAGTTGTGGTGAGGGCGGGGGAAGGGGAGACCCGCTGTGGTACATGAAAGGCTGTGGTGAGGAAACTTCTGTGACACATGCGTTGCTGTGGCGAGGTGGACATCTGCTGTGGTTCACGCAAGGTTGTGGTGAGGACAGACGTCCTGTGGCGAGGAGACCTGCTGTGTTTGCTGCGTGCAAGGCACAGTGATCCCGTTTTCTGTGTGTTTTCAGTTCCGCATCTCTCGTGTTTTTTTTTTTTTTTCCCTACGGCTTGCAAAAGTGAAATGCTGCCTGTGTAGTGCAACTGACATGCGCACGCGCAGCCATGTTATTTACTCTCTCTCTCTCTATCTCTCCCCCTCTCTCTCTCTCTCTCTCTCTCTCTCTCTCTCTCTCTCTCTCTTGCACGTCACCCGAGACATCATCAACATTTTGTTGTTGCTAATTCCCCTCCCCCTCCCTTCCCCTCCCCCTCCCCCAGCGACTCGCCGTAATTACCGTGGGGTCGTAATGGCGGGCGCTCATTAAGTACACCGTCGTATTGTTACATGGCAAGAGGCTCCCAGGCAAAGCTGGTCGTTATTTCCCGCATGACGGCGCTGCTGTGAAGAGCATTTTTGTCGGTGTTCGCTGGTGGAGTTGTGCTCTGATTGTGTTCGCCGTCCGGTGTTGGTTTTATGTTATTTTGTTTTGTTTTACGTTGGTTGAGAAGGATGGGAAACCTGTACAAAAAAGCATTGTCAAATGACTTTTGAGTTTGGGGTCTAAGAATTAACTGTCGTAGCCTAGACCGAGTCTGAGTCTGAGAACTGATTGATTTTGACAAGGAAGCATTTAGGGTAAAATGTCTGCGAGAGTTGCTGAGTAGAATGTGGGGTTGGAGATGTCTTGCCTCAGCCAACGGTAGTGCCGAGGATTTGAGCATCGTCTCGTGGGGCACTGCCGGCTTCAGATGAAGTCAGTGCTGAAGTCAGTCAGAACTACGTGAAGTTGGGCTTGGAAAAACGCTACTCCAGCGAGAGTTTTGCACTGATGACAGTCGGGTCTTACAGATCTATAAATGTTGGAGATATTGCGTCAATTGCAGTGAGGGTTGAATGTGTATAACTGGAGTTGAGTGGATTATGTTACTTTATCAAGTTAGTTCTTCATATGCAAGGCTGTGTGGTATTGCTTCAGCTAAAGTTACTGCCGGATATGTAAAGTAATATGTAGAATAAATGACTGAGGTGTTATTCTATGCCAGTTAGTGCGGAATGTGTGCTGGGGTATGTTGAGTTAGCACTGGGGTATGCTGAGTTAGTATTGGGGTATGTGAAGTTAGTATTGGGGTATGTTGAGTTACTGTTGGGCTATGTGAAGTTGGTGTTGGGGTATGAGAAGATAGTATTGGGGTATATGGAGTTAGTATTGGGGTATGTGAAGTTATTATTGGGGTACGTGGAGTTAGGGTAGTAATTTTTTTGTAGTTAAATGCTAGTTATCTTCATTTACTTCTCTCTCTCTCTCTTGCTTGTGGCCCATTTATTACGTCTTGCGTCATCCGTGTCTCGTCTGTTTCTTTCCTACTCCCTCTTCTCTCCTCTTCCCCCTTTTTGCCCCCTCCCCTTCCCCCCGTCAACCCCACCCCTCCCCTTCCCCCATCCGTCTCCTTCCCTCTACCCTCGTGCTATCTGCCTCCCATCGTTCCTCTCTAATTAGATTGATTCTAACGAGGCTCCGTTGTAATCATCTTAGGCAACTTGCGGCCAGGCATCGCCCATTGCGCGCCTCCATGAAATTATCGGGCGCCGCACTTCCAGCGGGGAACCCTCTAAACCCCCCTCCCCTCCCCTCCCACCCCACCCCCAAGCGGAGGGGGAGTGGGTGTGTGTCGGGCTCAACGCGGGGCTCAACCACCGCCTGGTGTGACCCCGTGGGACAGGGGGGGGGGGACGGGGGGAGGGTTTGTTAAACAGTGGACGTCGGGTGCTGCTTGGTGGGTGGCTGGTACCTCCAGAACTACCACGCTGTGGCAGTTAGACCGTTGGCCCCTGGACAGACAAACGGCCGGCAACGGCAGTCTCTCTCTCTCTCTCTCTCTGTTGCCGCCTCCAAGGGGCTACTGTTGTGACGGTGGGTGACTGGGGTCGCTGTTGGCTGGCCGGGTACACATGAGGGGGAGGAGGGTGCGGAGTGCAGTTGGTATGTTTATATGCTGACGACGCCCGCAGACGTAAATTCTGACCTCTTTGAGCCACGGTGGTCTGTGACCCTTAGGAGGGTGGGGGGGGGGGGAACTTGGATGACCTGACTCCCAAGGATCAGGGTCAGAGGTCAGGGTATTGTTTATTATATTCAAAGGGGTCGCGATGAAGGGGTTAATTGAAGGGGTTGTGATGAGATGGTATGCAAGTAACAGACAGTGTTTAACGTTATTCTTATTATTGGTATTACTGCTACAACTACTGCTGCTTCTACTACTACAACTATTACTACTGCTGCTGCTGCTACAACAACAACAACAACAACAACTACTACTACTACTACTACTACTACTACTACTACTACTACTACTATTCCTACTATTACTGCTATTATTATTATTGTTATTATTATCATTATTATTATTATTATTAATAACTTTATAAAGAGGCAAGTATTTGATGGTGTATGTCTTGAAGTCTTTAAGTATAATGTTTCCAGGAATGAAATAAATATCCTATCGTGCTTCAGGTTGAGTGGTAATACGACTCTGTCAGATTCTGCTGTACCAGCCGGTCACGGCCGCCCTGCCTCGTTCGGCTCCCTCGTGGGGACGCTCGTATTGTCAAGCCCCGTGTGTGGCCTAGCGTTCTGCAGCTGTCCTGTTGCTCTTTTCCAGTGAACTATTAAAGTACTAATTGGTGTCGCGTTTTTTCCCAATTTTGCCTTCGGTTCATCGTAGTGCCTTTCAGGGGTGTAATTTCCTCCCATACCCTCTCTCCTCCACCCTCCACAACACACACACACACACACACACACTCTCCCCAACACCACCACCCCCCGCCGCCACCACCACACCCACCACCATTCATCACCACCACCACCGCCACCACGGAGGCTGACACTGATTTCCCCCTATTATATGTGCTTCTCCCGTTTCTCGTTCTCTTACCCTGGGGCGGAGGACGGGTGGCGATCCCCGGGCCCCCCAGGGGACAGAGGGAATCATCTTGCGTCTCGTTACGGTGTGACAGGTCCACCCCGAGTGTGTCTGTGTCTCTCAGGTCACGTGAGAGGTCATTAACTTGGCCCTCAAGGGGGTGGTAGTGGTGGTGGTAGGTTAAATGTCACGTCATCGTGCCTGATTGGGGGGGAGGGTCGTGTCGTGTCGTGTCGTACCGACGTGCTCAAGGATCGTACCGTCGTACTTGAGGGGGTGGGCGGGGACCTACCACCAGTCTGGTGAGGTTAAGAATGCTGTCTTGGCGGGTGTGTGTGTGTGTGTGTGTGTGTGTGTGACATCACCTTTGGTAGGTTCTAATGTAATGAGAATGATGACAGGCTGTATAGGTCATCATGCCGGTGGTTGACGAGCCTAGGTCGCATTTTGTGTCGTGAGAACGGTGGCAGACCACGACAGGAGGATCTTGGGTCATTGTGTCAATGGTTGACCTGCCTAGGTCGTTTTTTTTTTTTTTTGTCGTGTAAATGGGAATGGGGACAACACCACGACAGCTTGGTCGTGGGTGAATGCATCATTTCCACACTGGGTAGAGCGAAGTGTGGTTACGAGCGCTGGTCATGAGACGATGAGGAACTCAGTCTGACGCACTGACGAGGACAGACACTTTATGAGTTTAGGATGTGTGAGCTGGATTTTGTAAGAAAGCTTTGACGACGAGATAATTTGAATAATCGTGACGAAATAACTGTTCATCGTCTTAGAAAGCCAATACAGGGGTGTAAATGAATGATTTTTTACTCTTATCCGACTTTGCTTGTATACTTTGCGTGCCTGCCTTCAAAAATGTTTATGGTTAAGTTGTTTATATGTGTTCTATAAGCTTGAGTGTGAACATCTAGTAGTTAAATCAAACAGAGTTGTTTCAAGAAGATTTTGGACTAGGATATCCCTCCATCATCTTTAGGCTCAAACTTAAAACCGGGAGCTAATTTAGTGTAAGCCCAGAGCCAAGCTCGGCTAGAATTTTAAGTTCGGGAGTGGAGGAGGAGGAGTCGGGCAAAGGCAAGTCATCACGACCACTCTGGGGTCCGTAGAGAGGCGAAGGAAGAGCCACCCCAGAATGTCTGAGCAGTGCTCCATGCTAGGGCGAATTAGACCCCTCGTAGGGGTACGAGACGGCTTTTCACTGGAAATGTGATTACGGTAGCCATGCGACGCTCCACAGCTTTTAGGAGACCAGTCTTTGTGATGTCGATCATGTGGGGTGTTTCCAGAACATGAGTTGAAGATATGGCATTGCCCGACTGAGGTGTGTTTCACCACAAGGTTAGATTGTGGTGTTATGAAAGAGAGATCTAGAGAGAAACTGCGGTTCAGTACCTTTGGATTTAGCTGAGGTATTGGTTCCCAATTCTTTAGGTGTCGGACAGGTCTGAATTGAGAGAGGAAATGTGTTCAGCACGAGAGAAAGAGAGTTTTGGAAGGAGGAAGGTGGAACGGGAAGAGTGAGTTTGAAGCGTGTGTGGAGAGTGGTATCATCAGCACGCGTGAACAGGGTCAAAAGTTAGAGTTAAGAGCATTTGTAGGGAAGAGAGAGAGAGAGAGAGAGAGAGAGAGAGAGAGAGAGAGAGAGAGAGAGAGAGAGAGAGAGACCGTGGCTACAGGACAGGACCCTGAGGAACGCCACAGTTGACAGGATGAGAGAGAGAGAGAAAAGTGCGCCAGGATGAGAGAGAGAGAGAAAAGTGCGCCAGGATGAGAGAGAGGGAAGAGCACCAAGGGGCATGAAGGAGGTAAAGAGTGAGAAATATTGTGTCGACTCACAGGGAGGTACCTAAGACACACTCCTGAGTTTGCCCGGCCCGTGGGCCGACGAAGGTTGACCCTGAGTCACCGTCGAATGGGACACAGCGAAGGAGAGGCTTCGATATGAATACATCGAGCAATAAACTGCAGGGATCTGTGTGTGTGTGTGTGTGAGAGAGAGGGACTTGTGGGTCGACATTGTGCCTGACCTGTCGCCACAGAATGGGAAGTGGAGAGAAATTACCAGCCGGCGGTTATTGAAATAATAGCATTAAACTGTGCATTTGGCTAAGGAAATATTTAGCAAGCTCTTCGCATTCCGTATGAGGCCAAAATTAGAACGAATAGAGAAGGTCCAGGGGAGAGCAACAGACGTGGTGCCTAAAGTAAGAGAGCAGTGTTAAAGTAATTGGTTAAAGGCCTTCAATTTGTCCGCTACAGAAGAGAGAAGAGTAAGGGGAGACATGATCACAGTTTTTTTTTTTTCCGGTACGATGACGTGAACAGTGAACAGTTCTTCGAAAAAATGCAAATACAGAAGAGCCAGCGGACATGACATGAAATTGAGTAAGAAATTTGTGTGAAAATATGTCCAGAAACACTGCTATAGTACGTATGAGAGTGGTGGAGAGAAAGAGTATACTGAGTTATGAGATTGTGAAAGTACTCGGCATGCAGGAGTTTGAATAGGTGTATGATAGCAGAGAATATCTGGGAGATAGGGGGCCCCTCACAAGTGTATGGTAGTAGAGAATATTCGAAAGATGGGGCCCTCACGAGTGTAAGAAACTCCCTCCCCGTACAGTACAAGAGATGGGGCCCTCACGAGTGTAAGAAACTCCCTCACCGTACAGTACAAATAGGTACTTACCAGTCGGCAATTACACAGCCAGGCAGGCAGGCAGGCAGGCAGATTCACCTCCCACCTTGCGTGTGGACCAAGCGGCCCCCAGAGTCTTGTGTATAAGGCTTCGTCCAACACAGACGCAGCTGCGCCGGGGGTGCTTAGCGGGAGCGTAGGAGGAGGGGGTCTCGACCCGTCCTTTAAAGCATTGTCTCCGGGTGACTTCATTACCAAACGGAGTAGATGGAGTAGGCCCCTAGTTAGGGCCAGGAAGATGCTAGGCCACGCTGGGTAGATAGGGCTGAGAGTTGCGTACGGGCTTGACGTGGTCTGGGGGCCGCCCCTCTCTCAGTACTTGGCGTGGAAGGCTCCTCACAAGCCTGACTGAAGGCTTCATACAGGGGAAATTAATGCTATACACGTGGTCGTGTGTGCTGCTGCTGGGTTGGTGGCCGTAGTGTAGTGAAGGTGAGGTCAGTTCACGGGCAGGAGGGAGGTCAGGGATGGGAGGGAGAGGGAGGGGATTATGTAACAGGAGGCAGTGGGTGGAGGACTGTGGAGGAGGAGGAGGTGGAGGGTAGGAGAGGGTGGAGGAGCAAGAAGCGGGTAGTGTGTGGAGGGAACTCCTGTGGTATACGTTGCGATTACTTTAATGAAATCTTTGGTTTCATTGGTCATGTGAGTCCAGCCGTTGGCCTTATGAGTCCATCTGTTGGTCTTGTGAGTTCTCCCGTTTTGGCCTTTTGAGTTCGACTGAACACGGGTGTCTCAAACGAACGCTCGCGGTTCTCCTTATATTTCGCGTAACTCGTAAGCGGCGCCGTAAATTGCGTTTTTTATTGATTGCGTGAAGTATGTGTGTGTGTGAGTGACGTAACACTCACAACACACTTCCCAACGAACCCTTACACTTCACACTCGCTCCCTCCCCCTTTTCACAGTTCACACTTCACCCTTCTCCACACACGCGCACACACACTGTCACAAGTAGGTATTCCAGAAGTGTTATTCTGCTTAACACTCGATCACCCACCTCACTCACCCCTCAGAACTCATTATCCAGCGACACGCGCATATTGACTCACACACACACACACACACACACACACACACACACACACACACGTGTATGCATACATTTGAACATCATTGCTGGTACAGTATGCTTTTGATGGTGGGCAAGTCTGTGTGTGTGTGTGTGTGTGTGAGCTCTTTATAGCGATGTCTGGTGGGGCTGGGCCAAGGATCGACCAGACAGCCCAGCCCAGCCCCGCCCTGCCTTGCCTTGCCCTGCCCTTTGTGCCTGGTTTATGTGGATGTTGCCTCAGGGGGCGTTTCGTGGCCTCCTCCCCCCCTGGTGTCCGGCCGTGGGGTAGGCCTGGGCCCACGTAGGAGGACATGAGGGCTCGCGTGGGGAGATGGTGGACTAAATGGACGGGTTCGAGTCCCGGATGATCGGAAGGGGGGGGGGGAGGAAGGGGGGGGGTTTCAACGTGGAGGAATATGAGTAAATATCGAGAAGTGAGGACTGCTCATTGAAGTACGGAACAGAGGAGTGAGCGCTTGTGAGAGTGGTGGAGAGTAGGCGCCAAATGATGAGGACGCGTGGAGATAATGGGTGAGGGAAGGGGTGGCCGAGGGAGCGTAAAAGATGGAGTTGAAAGGAGGGAGACATAGAGAGAGAGAGGGAGAGGGGAAGGCCAGGGGTGAGGGAGGAAGTGTATGTTGATGGAGGAAGGGAGAGAGTGATGGAGGAGGGGAAGTCTGCCGTTCTGTGCAAGGGTCGGGCAACAGAGTGGAGGGGACACTACCTGGGACGCCATCTGGGATAGCAGGAGACCGCGTTTGAGGGATAGATGGCAGTTGAGGAGGACGTGGTCGTTGGATAGATGGCACTGAGGATGGCGTTTGTGTCCCACGAGTGTGGGATTTTAGTCGTATCCCTGCAGCTGCTCGTCTCTCTCATGAGGCATAGTCCCCATTTACTCATGGTCCCCCCCCCCAATGCGCACCTACCCTTCCCCATTATCCTCACGATTTCCGTCTACAGACTGTCTTTCTCTCGTCCGCTCGTGACCTCTCTCGCCTCCGCAGTCGTACAGACTGTCTTCCCCCCATTTACTCACGGACCTCCTGGCCTCGTGAGACCCTTCTCTCTCCCCTCCTGTATTCACACCCTCATGGCTGCCACAGAGGCTGCCCAGAAATGATTTGATTTGTGCCGCCGTCAGCGTCGAGTTCATTGTGCTGCACGCACCACCGGGCTCCTTCCTGTGAGCGGCAGCGCAAATGGATTTACAGAGGTCGCAAAGGGGTCTCTGTCAAGCCGAAGTGGGCAGAGATGCTCGTTACATGAATTGTTACAGAATTAGTTCATTACATAAGCCAAGAGTGTTTCATACGTAATCAGTCTTGCAGACTAGATGCAAAAAAAGGAAAAAAATAATGTGGACACCAGTCTTTTAGAATTTCAGGTGTGTCTTGTTATAAACTGTGACTCAGGTGTTGTGCCATTTCTTTGCAAGGTGTTTGTTTTAGACATCCAGAGCAGGGCCTTCACTTGTGTCCTGTGACGTTTACGACTCTCTCTCTCTCTCTCTCTCTCTCTCTCTCTCTCTCTCTTGCATATGTTGCTTCCTCATGTGCAGCAGTCAGGTTGGACGGCTGTTGGCAGATGTTTTATAAGGGTTAAAATGAAGCACGTCATGTCAGGTCCCTTCACCAGAAAGAGAGGGACGGCTCATCAGCTTTGCCGCCCCCCCCCCCCCCCCCCCCCCCCCCCCCCCCCTCCCCCCCCCCCCCCCCCCCCCAGCGCCGTCTCGTTGCGGGGGACACGGAAGCCCACTGTATGGCGCTGTGGTCTGGCACCGTCCAACACCACTGCAGTGCCACAGATGACCGTCCAGCGCCACAGTCTGTCGCTCAGGCCCAACCCGTAGCGGTGTCTCACTGAGGAAGTCATTCCCAGTGAAAACCGCGCAAGACAGGAAGTAAAATTATGCAGGTTTATTGACAGAACTTGACCTGCATATCACGCAGGGTCGAACCTGTGTTTACCGTCTCCCCGTATCGACCTGTCTCAGGTGTCTTAAACACCGTCTCTCTTTTGTATACCATCTCTTCGGGGTAAATACCCAGATGAATGCATTTATACCTCCCGTGTTTTTTACTTAGTTCATCACCCGACTCGTTGTAAGAGCTTATAAGCACGACGTGTATCGCGAATTCCTACAGCTCCGCGTGCAGTAGAACGCTCGCAGGCTGTGTTTAGTGAGCGAGCAAACAAGCAAGCAAGCAAGCATATATTCTCCATTGCCGTCCCAGCTAGAATGGAAGTTAGCCCTCGCCTCCCCGCCAAATGTCAACATTTACGCTGCCATAACTTTCTATTTATATTGCTGATTTCGGCGTCTGTTTTGCCCCGAGATGGCTTGCCGTCTGGCTGGGAAGGAGTGAGGCGTGAGCGCGCGCGACACAACGCGTTGGCCAGGCTTGCTAAGCAATCCGCCCCGTTACGTTCGCTGGAGAGAGAGAGAGAGCGTCACAACACGGTCGCCGTTGACTTAGCACCAACCGCCCGTGTGCGCTGGCGATGTTTTTAGCTCTCTCTTTTGTCGTGTATTTGCAGTATTGATTTACGATCGTGGGTGTAACGCATTATTAGCTGCGGCCGCTTGGCTTTATGGCCTTATAACGGTCAGGAGGTCTGTTTACGTACGTCTCCGGCCGAATGTGGCGTGTCGCTGCTCTCCTTTTGTGTCAAACGTATTGCGGTTATTATGGTTCTCTTACCCGAGGCTCTTTTTTTCATATTATTATTAACGTCATTCTTTTATACGTGGAATTCCACCGGACTCGATATCGGTATTGTTGAATAAACCTTATTATGTTTTCACGAATGTGACTCCAGAATTCCGTCACGGGTTCGCTATAATTCAGCCTGGCTTATCTTAGGAGCCAGGCACGTTGTCTGGCTAGGTTAGGTGTGCCTAGGACACCAGCCGGAGGTGTAGATGAGTTTGTCTATTGACGGCGGGGTGTGGTGGGGTGTCCGGCAAAGCGCTGGTCCCCGGGCCACAGGTTATTTGGGCAAGGCGGAAGAGCGGCCAGCTTCCCGCCGTGGTAGCGCCATCGCTAGAGCTGGCGACAGTTTTTACGCGCGCACCCGGCCCCCCCAGTTCTGTCGGGTCCGCTTCGACGCCCCTTTTAAACATCTTTTTCGACGTAACGTTTTTTTTAGCGGAACGTGTCAGACGTTCAGACTCGCATGTAAGATCATTTTGGGAGGACACTAGGAAGTGACCCCGTAAATGCATGGCTTCCTATCGTGTATTGTATGAAAAACGTTTGATTTTATTTTGCCGTTATTTCGTTACCACGGTAACGTAGTTTCTCTTCCCGGCCAGGGTTTAAATGAGACATAAAAAGGGGATGCATGAATAAAGAGCATGAAGAAAATGAAACTTTGGGGGTTATCGAAAAGAATGATTAAGCAGACTGGAGATTATTCACCTTTTTTCCCTAAAGCCCACACTTTTCGTGAGTGTGTCTGTAGGGAGCACGTTTGAGGAGATCGCGGTAGGAATTGTCATCGACGTTACACCGTTCCTCCTCCATCCCAAGAGCACCTCCGGGAATGAGGTTGAGAAGTGGACGCAGAAGATGGAAGAGAGAAACGTCGCCATTTCCTACAGGCTCACCGCAGCAGACACCGCAAGCAGTAACAGTTGCTTCTGTGCCTGTTTAACGAAAGAATTCTAAATGAAGTACTGCTTCATATATATATATATATATATATATATATA
>JAYMFT010172726.1:0-12196 GCA_038088735.1 Panulirus argus
TATATATATATATATATATATATATATATATATATATATATATATATATATATATATATATATATATATAAAGACTTGTGATATAGAGACCAAATAATTCCTACTGCTGAATAATCTATAACAACAGCGTTAATTCCACCAGGATTTCCGACAACCCTGTATTGCCTGCCAAATCCCT
Organism: Panulirus argus; assembly: GCA_038088735.1. NCBI lineage: Eukaryota > Metazoa > Arthropoda > Malacostraca > Decapoda > Palinuridae > Panulirus > Panulirus argus. The sequence goes on from JAYMFT010172726.1 coordinate 179, forward strand.
CCAGCCATTGTTGCTGACACAAAATGATCACAAATATAGACGAATATGAAATCAAACGCGTGTGTGAAGCCAATACATTTCAGTATTGAGCTCTGTAGTTGCAAGTGGCTGCGAGTTCTACTGTAATTAGTCGTTGATTTAGAGGTCTTTAATGACACCGACCGATGTTATAATAACTGGAAGTTGGCTGAAGGTAAAATCCACAAATAACCGTTGACTGGAACAACAGATATTTGAACGAGGAATATTCCCAGCAACCCAAAAGTCTTTTCATTTAACTCAGTAAATTTCTAAGCCTTCGCGCACCGCAAGACAAAAAGACTCGGCAACATATTCAACATTACATTTCTCTCTTAATAAATAAAATCCTCAGGCAGGTGTAGTAATTAAGAATACTGAACCGAGCCAACATCACATATACAATGGATCATTAGTAGCCATACGTATGTACTGTTCTGTCAACAATGCAATCACCCATTCCACTCCTTCTTTCTTCACAAATAACACAGTCGAACGTCAGCAACAATAAAAACGATTCATTGGTATAAACTAAATACTTTTACTTCTATTTAATTATAATCTTATATACTTGGTATACTCCTGTTCTAGTGTCAGCCAACAGAAGATGTTGCTGACAATACCCTGCTGCTCTGGTACCAGCCAACAGAAGGTACGACCCTTGAACACGACGGTACGACCCTTGAACACGACGGTACGACCCTTTGAGCGCAACGTTACGACACCTGAGAAGGAAAGTCGACCCTTGAGGACGACCGGTACGACCCTCGGGTTCATGATGGTCAGGCATCTGACCTGACTCTTTAATGGTCAGGTCAAAGGGCAGCTCACGGTACCCAAGGGTCGTACCGTCTATCTCAAGGACCGTACCGTCTTACGTGAAAGCGGTAATCAATAAAACGAGTACCCTAGCGTAATTAAAGGCGCTATCCCCTCATTAAAAGGGAAAGCAAAGTATCAAGAGAACACCTGGAGCATTTAATTAAGGGGCGCACCTTACCCGGCGCCTGCACCCGACAGCTACTGAAACTCCGGTGAAATTCCCCACACGTCAAGCGACCGGGAGGAAAAACCGGTACAATTGTAATGACGGTGACGATGACGCGCTACATAGACAGCGGAGGAAGCGGCGCGGGGACACACACACACACACACACAAACACACACACACTGCTAGCAAGAGCAGCGGTAGCAGGAGCCTTAGTACCCCTTAGCAGCAGTAGAAGAAGCCTTAGCAACAACATCAGTACTCTTAGCGAGGGAAGCACTTCATAACAGCAGCAAGAGCCTTAGATACAGTAGCCTTACTCACAGCAGAAGATCCTCTGGAAACAATCGCCTTAATAACAGCAGCAGTAACAGTAGTAGCCTTAGTAACAGCAGCAAGAGCCTTAGCAACAGTAATCTCAGTAACAACAGCATTAGCCTTTGTGACAGCAGCGGAGTCTCAACAAAAGTGGCCTTACTTAGTGACAGCAGAAGCCTTGCCAACAGGAGCTCTGATATGAACAGAAGACCCTTAGCAGAATCAGAGGCGTAACCAACAGAAGCCTTAGAAACAGCACTAAGAGCCTTAGTAGCAATAGCCTCAGCAACAACAACCTGAGTTAACGAGTGCAGAGCCTTAGCAACAGAAACAGCCTTGGTAACAGGAACAGAGCCTTTGCAACAGCGGCAGCCTCAGGAACAACAGCAGCCTTAGCAACAGCAGCAAAGTCTTAGCAACAGGAAGGGCAATGAGCGAAAGCAGCCTAAAGTCCATGGAGCACTGGGCAACAGGATGACAACAGGCATCAAAAACATCAACAGACGTAGGGTGATGGCACACAGACACACAGACACAGACACCTGGGGTCGGCCACGGCGCTCTTCCTCCACACTTGTGGTCGGTCACTCTTATCTACACAAGTGGTCGCGTCACTCTCCCTCCACACACTCTCTCTACACACACGTGGTCGTGTCACTCTCCCTCCCACACACGTGGTCGCCACTCTCCCTCACGCACGTGCATAACACGACGTTACTCTCACTGCAGTCAACACTTGATGTATTCACCCTACGACCTCCAAAGCTAAAGCTCCAGTTTCATCAGCTTTGGCTCAGCTTAGTCTACAAGTCCATCAACTTTGGATCACCTTAGAGTTTCCACTTTCAAAACTAAACGCTTCTTCACCAGACTAATTAGTAAATGTAATCAGTTATGAAGCCATTAACATGTGTCCATGTGTGTGTTTCCCTGTTCCTGTGGGTGGGTGGGGGTTTCCTCTACCCCCTCCGCCCGGGTCGGGACCAATCAGCTTTATCGGCCACCTGATCAGCAAGGCTGTTTGAGCCCGAGGCCCGCAGGCCCATGTACGATGCGGCTGGTCTGATACACTTCACGGGTAATTAGTCAGGTTCATTTCCTTAGTTCTCCAGTCACTGGGCAGTTCATAAACGCTTTAAGTTTTCACACTCGCGTAAGGTAGTGTTGGACTCTTACTCTATGGCTGAACTGCTTTCCCTCATCATCTCTCTGGTCCCTCCTGACGTCTGCGGTGATGAGGATGATTCTGAATGCAACCTGGAAATATGGCCTCCCAGGATCATCCGTCTGTGGTATATATATCAATATCCATAGCTTTCCCCCGTCCGTGCCATGAGTGGGTTCGGTCGTTCGCTTATAGTTCTGATGTCTGGCGGCAGCGTTATCTGTGGAAAGAGAGGTCGTGTTCTGGGAGGGTAACACTGGTTATGTATGAAGGAATAGTAGTCCCAACAATACTGTGTACGGATGCGAGGCATGGGCAACAGATAAGACTGTGGAAGAGGTTGGGTTTGTTGGAAATGAAATGTCTCAGGACAATGTAATATGTGGTGTAAGGTGGTTTGATCGAATAAGTAATGAAAGGGCAAGAGGGATGTGTGGTAATTTTAAAGAGTGTGGTAGAAAGAGTAAAATACGGTCTCCTGTAATGGTTTGGACATATGGAGAGAATGAGTGAGGAAAGGTTGACAAAGAGGATATATGAGTCAAAAGTGGAGGGAACAAGGAGAAGCGGGAGACCAAATTGGAGGTGGAAGGATGGAGTGAAAAGATTTTGGGTGATCGGTGCCTGAACATGCAGGAGGGTGAAAGACGTGCACGAAATAGAGTGAACGGGAACGATGTGGTATACTGGGGTCGACGTGCTGTCATCTGACTGAACCAGGGCATGTGAAGCGTCTGTGGCAAACAATGGAAAAGTCTGTGGGGATTGGACGTGGATAGGGAGCTGTGGTTTCGGTGCATTACATATAACAGCTAGAGACTGAAAGTGAGTGGATGTGGCCTTTCTTTCGTCTGTTCCTGGCGCTACCTCGCTAACGCGGTAAAGGAGATAACCTTGCGTGCCGTCTGAGATAATATAAAAATAAGAGACACATAGTGTCTGAACCCTGCGAGGAAAAGCTTGCTGTGGAAAATGTGAATATTATCGTAACATTATTACCTAAACACTTGGCAACCTCGAGAGGCGCTCGTGTGACTAGCCTCGCACGAACCTGATAAACATAAAATTCAAAACACGTATCGACCATGCTGGGAGTACGTCTGCGGCTTCACAGCCTCGTTTTGCCGCCGGAAATTTGTTCGATCGACTGTGGTGACGCGCAGGAAGTCTGCAGATGGAGGAGAAAGACACCAACTTGATTTTAATGAGTCCTTGTGGCCTCCGTACTGCACTGGGTGAGCATCGTCTACACGCAGGGCTGTTGTCCCGTTCCTCAGCTGTCCTTTGAGACGAGGGAGATGGTGTCGGGTAAGTAAGATGCTATGTTTGCCTTAACTGAGCCATCGCCTGTGCCGACGGCAGACCGAAGGTGGGGGAGTGGGGAGGACGTGGGGGAGTGGGGAGGACGCAGGGGAGTGGGGAGGGAGGGTAAGATCGGGGAGGGAAAGGGGAAGGGGCGTGATGGAAGCTATAAGGATATTCCTTTATTTACATTTTCATTTGTCAGCCAATATGGCACATTCTAGAAGGCAATATGGCACATATCTGCCAGCCATTACGGTACACATCTGCCAGCTAATATGGCATAAATCGGCCAAAGATAAAACTTACGATTCTGTGATAAACATCGCTACGAATTTTAAAAAAATAATCATCATATCGCAATGGTAAGATCCCATACTGTACTGATGCTTCATTTCCGTCCGTCTCATTACTTCTCCAGGCATCACATCTCTAACCACACCTCTCAGAGCGCCGCGATGAGGCTTTTCTACACCAACTGTTTTGGCCAATGTCCTCATGAGCTCCAAAGGATTAAACCCGCAGCATGCTTCCCACAGTTTCTGTGCAGAAACAGACTACCCGAAGATTAACCGTTGTGTTACCTTCTTTCCTTCGAAAAGCTAAACTGTGGAATTTTTCGTGTCTCATATAACCTGTCTACCTTTAAGATTTAGGTCTACAAAACATCTTGGAAACCCTAATTAATATCTTCATTCATTTTCTCTGTCTTTTCCTTTTCACCCCAGATGGCCTTGACCTGGGCATGTCTTGCCCGTGTCATGCCGGTCAGTGTAAGACAAATATATAATCGTTCAGACCACATATCACAGTGAAGCATCCACTTATCACGATAATTCAGCTTCACAAAACATTGTTGCAGCTCCCACGTCACAACGATACACACCCCAGCCCTTAGTGGAGGCAATGCTTCTGATATGAGCAGAAACTGCGCTATTGTCGCGCGCACTCAACTAATATCACTTTCACGGCAACCAGAAAAAAAAAAGAAAACTTTCCAAGGAATTTTAAACCAGGTGGACAGAGCACTGCTCGGGTTAGTGTCAGTTTCTACAGCTAACGGAGGTTAATTCAATGTGCCAGCCAGGCTCATCCTATGAGCGGTAGCGCAAAAGGATTACGGGGGTCACAAAGGGTCTTTGTTGGACCCCAGTGAGCGAATAATTACGACAGGTTGTTACACAGTTAGTTCATTACATCAGCTTACAGGCTTTTCATGTTGTACACTCATTCACTTCAAGTGAAAAGTGAATAATGCGTCAGGACTTCGTGTGTATCACCACTGATCATATGGTGCCGTCGTGTTTCTCGCTGGGGCTGTTCAGGTCCATCTCCAAGACTGAATTTTCTCAATCTAGGACACAGTATTCTGGTCTGTGTCCATAATTCTGACCACACTCTCTGCAAAACGCATGATTAACATCTCTAGTTAGACCAAAGCGTCAATACTGCGTATAGTTTAGCCTTAATGTACAGCAGTGCCAACATCTTCTGGTCTACTGCTCTTGCTATTTACTACCTACACACGCTTTACTAAATCCAATTCAAAAGGATGGAAAACTTGTCTACTAGCACCTATTTGCTATTTGTTTACAACATATTAGCTACTTCTATCCCGTCTACAGTTTTTAAACTGGCCGTTTTGACAACTCAGTGCTGTGTTCACCATCCTCTTCACCTGCTGGGAGTTTGGCTACACAAGCAACACTATTATGCTCTCGAGGACCTGTATGAGAGGGATTCCACCCACAACAGACTGATATGAATCCCTTTGCCAGTAATGATGGCGCAGCTGTATCAGGTCTTACGGTGTATAAAGCAAGAAGTAAAGACACTCACATATAATCAGTCTTCCCTAATCTGATCGGATTAAGCTGGATCATACTGACAGCGCTTCCAGCCCTCCCAGTGGCAGAGTTGCGTGTGTGTGTTATTTTCAGTGTGGAGATTCTGTATGTGTTTAAGAGCGCTGGTTCTGGCAGTGTGTGTCGAGGGTGAGGGTGGAAGGCAATTAGTTACTGAAGTGGGTAGGTAGCTATGGCGACATCAAGGGGATATGGTCTCCCAGGTCGGCGTGAAGTGCCGCTGGTTCTTAATTCTACACGGCTGGTGTGTGAATCAGTGTCATGCTGGTTGCCGTGAACCAAATCCATTTGCACATGTGTTCTAAAACTCTTACGGAGGGAACATCATCAAGATCAGCTTCAGTCCTGAAAATCGTTTCAAACATATCTTGTACTTTCAGCATTCTAAGTACTTCAGTGGTCTTTGGACAGACAAGCATAATTAAGGCTTTTAATGAGATGCAGGACTAAAGCCGGTACACGATATCATAAACCTTGTAAAGGCCAAGTACGTCATTCTGACAAGAGCACAGCGTTAACGCGAAGCAAAACTCCTCGGCCACTACTCTTGACAGCTGGAGTCGATTTAGTTTTGGTTTAGTTGCCGCAGTGCACGTGGGACAGAGACACGATGGCATTTGAAAGAAGACACATGGTCGACTGTTTGCCACTAACATTTATATTTGATGGGTCTCCACTTGCATGATTAACAGTTAATATACTGGACAACTTTTTCTCTGCAGAGATGGTGAAGCCAAGGCCATCACAGGCTGTATGTGCACCTAGTTATGAACAGTTTCCTTCTCCCAGTAGCTTTCGGTGCGTAATAAAGCATCATCTACATAACTAACGGCGATAATCCTGGGATTTTCTATGATTATTTCTAGTGAGGCTCTGTTGAGTGCATTATACAATGTGGGACTCAATGCAGCGTATAGCTTTCTTTTCTTCCACTGTCGTTGCCCTGAGACAAGACGGTCAATCTTCTGTTAGTGAGACAACCAAGAAACCTGTGTTAAAGTCGATCACCTCCGTGCATTATAGATGGCTCATTCAGTACAACCTGCTGACCAGCAACATCAAATGCAGTGGTCAAGAAACGTTTATCTGTTGCGTCCGTACCCACGTCAACAGAGCTGTAATACAGATATGTAATCTGTGTTGCCATAAATGCAAACAGAGTTGTGAGGCGACATGTGTTCTGTCATTCTGTGTGACAGTCTGTTGAGAATTATCCTCACCGGAGTTTTGCAAAAGCAGCTTGTCAGGCAGGAAGGTAAGACGAAAATAATTAAGATGTAGCTTGGTTTTGGTGCAGTAAATACTGTCGGCTCATGAACAAGGTACTTGACCCACAGCTTAGATGTTTTCATAGTGAAATACCAAACACATGCCTCAGTTAATGCCAAGCCTAAAGAGCAAACGCGCCTTTTACTAATTTCCTGCGTCTGTGGGTTCGTCAGCCTTATATCCGCTCTATATCACGTGAGCTGCTGAGGTGTTTGCCAGCGTAACGTACACAAATGTTATTCACCACACCACTGGCGCGTCGTGACCCATTTCCAGAGTCGTACCTTGAAGGACAGGATCACGCCAGAGTTCAGGATATTTCCTCGCGTCCGCTGTGTAATTTCTGAACCAGAGGAGCTGGAGTGAGACTCTGTGCAAACTTTACTCATCGTCAATATAAGAGTTGTGAACTTGCCACAAGAATGATGGGTCACCATCCAACCTTCCCGACTGTACACTTCAAAGGTTTAATTTGGAAAAAAAAAAAGCTACCCCCAGCACCTGGGGTGTGTTGCTCCCCCCCTACCCCCCACCACCACCCCAGCAGTGCTACACAGGCCTGTGCGACCTCTGTATGGTGGAAAGAGGCCCTGAGACCTAGCTTTGAAGTGGTCTGGCGCAGTCGGGGCTAATGGCCAGCTCCAAACACACCCATCGAGAGGCCCAAGGAGAGGAATCCTCCGCTGGCCCAATTGACCTAATAAAAAGTAATTAACCGTTTCATTTATGAAGCCAGTTTTACGACAGCTACAGTTTTTGTGTCTGAGCAGCGTCAGCTCTGGTGGCATTAAGTTGAGAGTGCCTCGTTTCGCCGGAAACTGGCCTCATGAAAGGAAATTAACAGTTATGGCTTACTTACTTACGGCACATTTTCATGAACGGAACGTCAAATGTTTTCACACTCCAGCGTTACTAAGTAAGGCGCAGGTTTTGTGTGTGTTAATGGAACATCGCAATAATCATGTCTGCCGAGATTTTTCGTTCAACACTTTAAGTACAGCGTGTTATGTTGGGGCCTTCAGCGATGGCACAGGATGGGGCCTTTAATGATGGCATCAATCATAGAAACGCCCTTGGTGATGGCACTAATTATGAAGGAACCCTCGGTGATGACACCAAATATGGTGAGGCCCTTAGTGGTGACAGTGACGTGTTACACTAATATCGTGATATCCATTAGTAACATCCAATCACAGTCCAATGTTTTTCCGTAATGGTTTACGAAGCAGGGAATATATTTGCAACACTAAAAGTTTCCCGATCTATACAGAGGACACAATCCTCATCATACCCCTCGAGCATACCCATGGGTATGACGGCCTGACCATCCTGTATACGTATGGCATATTTCAAACTTGCTTTTTATTACACAGGTATTATTACCTGTGTTGCTGTCAGCATCACTCACTATCCTATATCCATGTATCATGTATTGGATGTATCCTAGACCACCCTTCCCCCCTGACGGGGGGGGGACCCTTATGGGTCCCTGGGCCCCACTCGGGCCCACCTGTCACCCTCCTGTGTCCATGCATTGTGCCCACTGTAAGCCCCATGCTTGCCACCACTTGCCCCCAGCTATGTGTCCATCTCCCATGCTCTCACTGAAACGCTTTGTCTATATATATATATATATATATATATATATATATATATATATATGTATGCAATAAATATTTTACAACAAACTAAATAAGACCCAAACAAGAAATCAGCATCACCCGCAAACATATTCAAATACGAATCCATTCCATCTGGTACATCATCATCAGAGATCAGGAATAACAACAGTCAGTGCCTGCTGTGGGCTCCTCCCCCAAGCCATCTCACCGGTATTTGGCTCAAAGTGTCCTCCACTGTCAATACTTACGAATTTTCTCGTCTTTTACCTCATCGTCTTCAAAAATCCTTTCCTCTATATCTTTCAGCCTGCTTTGCTGCTCTCTAACTATCAGTTTTACTCCAGATACACTCATGGAACAATTTCAGAATTTCACTTGACCATAATTTATTATCATCATTGCTACAAGGTTTCTCTGTTCCTCCATCCTTGACCATAAAAGTGCTGCATCTCACTCTCTCATACCCTTCATGTCCCGGGTGGCTTTAGAGCCGTCTTCAGCACATCCCTGAGTTCAGCATTTTGACGCTTTTCATTAAGCTATCTCTCTTTCTCTCTTTTCCAAGCTCTTCTCTCTATCTCCTGCTAAAGGCACCCTCGTACCAACCCACCCATTATGGACATCACAGAACCTTTTGCAGAAATGTTTTCCGTGTTGGGTATGGGATTCCATCTTCTTGTCATATCCCTACAAAGCTGTGTGCACACACCACAATCATTTACCCCCTCTTTCAATCTGCGTCCCTCTCTCATGCTCTCTCTATCTCCCCATCAACCACGTGGACGCATTCAAGTGTTACATGATAATTTTTTCCCAGTGGTGCATCACACTTAATATCTTACATTTCAGTGTTACTATAAGTAGAGATAAGATCAAGAACTGATAGTGCATCAGCCCCTCCTGACTGTTGTGGGCTCAGTAACATGGCGATACATGAAATTCTCCAGCCCACATTCAAGGAACTTGTATTTCCACGTCTCCATACGAATGCAAGTATCCCCTTATTAATTTCTTCATAAAATCCCCAAATTATGGCCATTTTGCCATTACTGAGAAGGTTTCTTCTCTTCGTCCTGCACTATGTCATTTCTGCCATCATTAATTTCTTAGATAAGTGATCTGGCTCATTAATACTTTCTGAAGGATTGTACACAAGCAAGACTAAAATGATTTCTCTGCACCTTCATTACTGTACGTCTCCCATATTGCACTGTTTACAAAGACCGTCCACCAGCACTACCTAGAACTTTTAAGTCCTCACTGAGAAAGCCAGTTCCCCATCCTTTTAATGTCGTCTTTCCTTCCTTGTTATCCTTCAGGAAAGACTTGATAGGATTTCATCATTCCGTTTCGTCTCATCATCCTCAGCAGTCTCTAAATTGGTTTCCTCTGATCGTTCTTTCAACTCCGTCTCCTCCCATTCACCCGACAGTATTGGTGTACATTACTGCCAGTCCCGCTCTGGCATCACTCAGAGAGCCTCTCCTTCCCGCGCTAATGGCGGCGCTGATCTGCTCTCGGAACTTTTTAAATGTCACTCAATTTTTCAACCGCTCGGTGTTTTCTTTACCTCTTTTCTCGTTCTACCTTTGAGCTGTCGCTTCTGATGAAAAAACCACATTAAATTCTTCACAGTGGGAAAGGTTTTTTTCTGCCGATTTCCTGGCTACAAAATTCCACTTTTAGCGTGATCATTACGGTTCGCCCCCGTTTACCACGTCCGTATTTTCCTGTTTCTTTAATCTCCAAAACCTTGCCTTACATTTCTGACGTCTCTGGTCATCCTCTCAACTTCTTTACTTGATTTTCTTTCTCCATTAAATGACAAATTTTCTTCATTCAGTTCAGAAGTCGTCACTAATCTACGTTTCCCTATAAGTCTGGCTCATCCCACTTGTTGGTCCGCTCCTGCAGTGTTGGTTCGGTCATGTTACTCCTATTCACTCGGTGGTAAGAATATCCTGCACCTTACTGAACCGTCCATCACATATCCTCCGAAGTAGTAATCTGTCCCCTCTACAGCTTCCTCTCGTAAATTTCTACGTTCCTCTGTTACATGTGTGTGCCCACACCTCCGCTCGCCTGGACCCAAAAGCCTTGCTCTCTCTCCCTTAGCCCTAGATATGTCCGTCCGTCCGTCAGTCTTTTCGACAGCGTTTGTTTCCTGTGCCTGAGCTCGGCGTCATTTTCTTGAGTGCTTTACTTCAGTCTCTAAATACGGGCCTTCATAACCCTCCTTTCTCAGAAATGACACCACCTTCTCTCTCCTCTGGCTATCTTGTGTCTCATTTCCTTCACGTGCTTTTTATCAATGTCCAAACTCTCTCAACTAAGTGTTACCGGACTAAGCCTGCTCGAGGTTACACCGCGAGTAAAACGTTACTTTTAGCGAGGCTGTGTCTATGGGAAGACAAAAGTCTGGTAAAAGAAATTCTCACTCTCAAGTGGATCCCATTTACCTGCTAAGGGAAGTAGCGCTGCAATCAGCGGCAGGAGCCTTTGGAAAGATCCCGAGTAACACCAGGACTCTTTGATACAAGCTGTTCCTGGGATAATTATTAATGCATTAAGTTTCCCTCAATCTGTTCTTCAGTTCTAACTTTCTTCATACGCTTTTTATAACGTCTGACTTTTACCCTGTATCATGAACAGCAGCAGCTGTACTCTGTGAAGGCCAAAGCCGTTTCATCCTTCCTCTCTCATCTTGTTTACCCTAGTTTCAAAGCCCTCGTAACCCATTTCGAACAGCTTTTCTCTAGCAGACCCGGTGATAAATCTCCTTAAGTTCATTTCCATTAATTAATTCCATCACTACTTTACAGCCAGAGCTTCCTAAGGTCAAACGACAACAATCCTCTCTGATCTTTCCCGGATGCGAGTTTCTGTAACCTCCCCACAAGCACGTCCTCCAGCACCATCCTACCACAGTACCCTCAGCATGGTCACACACACACACACACACCAGCTCAGGGGCCGTCAATAATACGAGTGCATTCAAGAATTCTGAATCGAGTCTGGCCAAGCGTTTGTTGACGTGAGGGCGGTAATTCTCATCATGTGGTTACACTTTTCTTCAGCATTTTCTCTTCTATATAATCATCGCAACCTCAGACCCTACTTATGCTCCTTATATCGTTCTTAATAAGTACTTTAGAGTCTAAGAAAAACTTATTTAAGTATTCATAACACATCTCTCTCAAGCGACTCACCCTTTCCTAATATCCACCGCTCTGTTTACACCTTAATCTGGTGAATTATTAGCTCTGAGAAATGTCGGTTCAAGGGGCCACTACGCTATCTCTTCCCTCAGCTTACTTCTGCGACAAGTTTGCTGAACTGAGCTTCGTCTGTCTCCTCTTTAAAGTAATACCCGTTCTTGAGATTTCTTCACCTCTGTGTGTGTGTGTGTGTGTGTGTGTGTGTGTGTGTGTGTGTGTGTGTGTGTGTGTGTGTGTGTGTGTGTGGGTGTGT
>JAYMFT010172737.1:0-12196 GCA_038088735.1 Panulirus argus
TATATATATATATAATATATATATATATATATATTTTGTATGTTTATGTTTCTGTATTGAGTCATTTATGTGAAATTGACAAACATTAGTTTATTTCTGTCCTGGGCACTTTAAAGAAATTACTTAATTGTAGTTCTTTTCGCATGAGTTATATGAATATGTTTGAGGTTTTAACTCAATGATGACACTATGTAACACATTCAGTAGAACTTATTTACATCAGTACTATTGATGTACAAGACCCACTCTGCTGCTTATTGAAAAACGAAATTCAAGTTCACTTGTGTTATGTTTTACATTAATGTGTACCTATAAGGAGGGAGACTGCTTATTTTAATATTTAATGTGTATATTTTGAGTGCAATAAGATAATGATAATTCTGATGGAGACCAGCTTGTGGGAGTCACAGTCAGTAAGGGAATGAAACCCTGCACTGTAACAATGGTTAAAGATAATATTTGCTGACACTTCATTGTGCCTGCAGGCATGGATATCCCCATCGTGGCGTCCCCTGAGCCCCAGGATCCCCCAGACCCCCCCTCGGCGGAGACGACTACTTCATCTCCATCACCCAAACCGGTATTGGTTCGGAAGAGGGTGAAGAAACTCGATCGTGTGATAAGAATGAAGAAGGTATGTGAACAATGTGGTAAGGCATTTAACAAGTCCCACAAGTACGTCCAGCATCTACGCACACACAGGCCAATACAGCAGTGTGATAAATGCAGCTTCAAAACTAAAGATGCCAAGAGATTCAGGATGCATGAAATATCACACAAGAAAGCAAATCCTGAAGTGAGTTGCAACATTTGCAATGAACTCTTTGCAACAGATGTAACACAAAGGATCCACAAAAAAAAAATTCACAATATTCATGTGTGCAAATATTGTGGTAGAGATTATGATTCTGAAATCAGTTTAGTGGATCACATGAAGGTAGTGCATGGCCACATTCGTGAGAAGAAGGGATATGTAGACCCAGGAGAGGCTGAATATATAAAGCCCATTAATATTTTTGTGGATCCTCCTCCAGCTAATGACAAGAAGCAGTTTATGTGTCGCTTGTGTAATAAAGAAACCAGAAACAAATATCAGCTAAAGATTCACATTGCTCAACATTTAGGAGTGTCCAGCAGTAAAATCAGTGATGACTTTTTACTAACGCAAGATGTTGATAACTTGATTAGAGAAGGAGGATTTTGTAGTTCATCCTGTAGTTCTCAAGAACAGAATCCAGAAAGCTTGTTGTCAGTCAGTTCATTGGAGACTCTTAACTCTCTTGTTAAATGTGAATTGAAAATACCTTCTGAGGGTAATAGCTGTCAAACCCTGAGTTCACCTAGCAGGTCGGATATACCTTCAACATTTTCAAGCAATCCTGTCAAGGTATCATCTGATTCCCTATCATCTATACCTCCAATAACAAAGACATTGTCAGATTCATTTCTAGGTACCTCTGCACTACCAGGTATTAAACAGGAACCCTTGGAAACCAGCTCTAATGACCCAGAATCTGATGTGGATCATGAGGGATCAACAAATTTTGGGGATTATGCAGTTTTCAGGTGTGGTTTGTGTGCCCTTAACTTTTCATCACCAAATGATTTGTATAACCATGCTGTTACAGTGCATCAACAACCTAAACAGCCACAGCTACAAAAACAGAAGCATCCACCTAGGCGTATGAAACCTTGTGTACACTGTGATACATGTAAAGAAGTGTTTACAAGTGTCAAAGCCTTGCGTAATCATCAAAGGATGAAACACAGGAAAATATTTACGTGTCCAGCTTGTCATGTCACCCATAAGAACATTAATAGACTGATACGACATCAAAAAGTGTCTCACAAAGACAAAATTCGATGTCGGTTTCAGTGTGCAGCTCTGTTTGACAATGAGGAACAAAGTATTACTCATTACAAAAATGTTCATAACAAAGAATATGTAAAAGTGGTATGTCCATACTGTAAAGTAGAATATCATTATGAGGGCAATTTAATAAATCATCTTGAAAAGTGCAAAGACTGTCCACCAGAAAAGAGACCAGCTCATGTATGTGGTAACTGTGATCAGTTGTTTCCAAACATCAAAGAATATAGTGAACATGCGAGGGACTGTGGACCACAGAAAAAGAAGAACATAGAAAAACTGAAAAGTGATTCTAACGTTGGTACAAGAATGAGGAAATCCACAAATGAAAGTAGAAATTCAAATAAGGTTACAAGATTAGAAACAAGAGTGCCTAGTATTGAGGGGAACTTGATCAGTTTTAAGGAAAACCATAAGAATGTTGTAAAAAGTAATCAAAGTGAAGTTGAATCAGAGGGATGCTCAAACAAGTATGAAAGTAGAAAATCAGGGTTATCAATATCTGTGAGCCATTGGAAAACAGAAAAGGCAGATGCTGTTCGATCTAAAACGTCAAATTTCAAAGTGGGTCCACAAAAGTGTAAATATTGCCCAGGTAAGTTTACTGATAAGGAAGATGCCGTAAACCATATTTTAGCAGTCCATAAGAATTTGATAACTCGTATGATCACAGAGCCTCAAATGTGTGAAGTATGTGGTATGATATTTAAAAATCAGTTATGTTTATGTAAGCATATTTCAAAGCACTATAGTGATTTAGGGATGTGGGATGTTCTTGTGCCTCGTGACTTGTTAGATATTGTGAAAGTAAGGAGTTACTGTTGGGTCTGCAAAAGTACCCTTAGAGGGAAAATGAAGCACCACACTAATATGAGAAATAATAACATTGACCGAATACTAGCTGCTGAAGGAAAAGAGTTGAAAGAAACAGAACCTTTCCTTTGTTCTAAGTGTAATGACTTTTTCCCAACTAGAACTGGCTTTTGGAAACACATGAAAGAACATTTGTTAAATCTTCCTAAAGGGTCGCATCAATTCAATGGACCCTCATCCTCTGATAACTTTATAAATAAAGAAGCTGATTCTTCTGAATGCAGTGAATGCTCTTTAAAATTTGTGGACAAGTCAGAATTATATCGACACTTGGCAGTTCATTTCATCGAGCCATATACCCAACATGAAGATGAAGAAGACAGTAGTTTTGATGAAGATGAGAATCTCTATGAAAGGAAGAGGAAAAGAACAAGAGCAAGTGAGGAAGCAGCAACAGATGATGAGGTTGAGGATGATGATGATGATGATGACAGAGGATTAATGAAATAAGAGCTAAGTTCAAGCTGTAAATAATCTAGTTCATTGAGCATGATCTTAAAATCATTAATGTAATAGCTCTAAACTAAAAGTTCTTTTCTATTTTAATGTGAGAAGCTAAATCTAAAATATCATGATGTCTCTCCCACTTTATAGGTTAGCATCTTCCAGGTAAGAAGAATAAGGTTTGCCCAGGGCCTTAACATAAGAGTGGCCACTTAAGCACATACAATTGTAAATGATATTCTTCCAATTCTGTTTGGCCATGAAAATGAAACTGGTTTTTGTTGGATGTGATGGAGAAAGCTATCCATATACCATTGTGCCCCTGATGTTTCTGTACAAGGTAGAAGTGATTGCATTATTTTCTTAAATTTTTCATAATTAGCATGATAAAAATGCTAAAACTTTTTTAATGTGTCACCCAGATGTATTAGGTCTTAAAGCATTTCTTAATTGAACTCATGTTTTTAAACTAAACTTAGACAGCCAGATTGAAGTATAAATAAACTTTGTTAATGCTTGCAAAAGAGAGATAAGTTTAAGTTATTGCTTTCCCTTAATTTAACTGTGTGTATTGTCATTGTGTAGATGTATTCACACCTTATAATTCAAGCAGAATCTCAGCCAAACAAGCAAGTTATATTAACACATTAGTACAATTCTTTGTACACATAGCATATACACATAGCCTCCCTCACTGTGCATCTGCACAGTTTCTAGTTTCTCTTTACAGTTTATAAATCACCCAAAGATACACTCTGTCATACATCTGGCCCTCCCACATGATTATACCACTTCATTGTTCTCATTGTTCAGACAATCCCATTACTGCATATGCATCATACTTACTCTCATTGAGCATATTAACTGCCTTTACTTACTTATAACTCATTATCCCCTCACATTTCCTCAGTACACCATCAAACTGCTAGCTCTTTTACGTATTTTGGATATTCATCCACGTTCATTCTTTACAACTAAACGTGCATTAACGCATTTGTTGTAAAACCATAGTTACTTTAAGTGTTTGTCTTTAAGTGTCGTCTGAGTTTTAGCAGAAGGGTTGTAGGAGTATCTCAGACAATGAAACTGCTTGTTTCTTTGATTCTTTTATGAGTTGTTAATAGGCTTTTGATTGAAAGGTGTTCTTAAGTGAATAGGGTCTTTGTGTTATGAAGATACAGAGATTCATTTTTAACTCCTCATGGCTCACAACATACATCATAAATTTAGTGCAGTTATGATGGACTTAAATTTTTTTGTTACTTTCATTGGTCAGTTTTATGTGAAGGAATAGTTTATCCAAAACAGTCACACTTTTCGAAAACAGTCGCATGAAGATACCATCTTATAGTAGCCTTGTATTATACCATATTAGAATTTTTGGAGCCTGAAGATTTTTATTTCTGCCACACATACCAGTACACAGAATACTTATATAAGTTGTTATCACACTGAAAGCCTTTTTATGAACATTTTTTCAGAGAAAAAATTGTATGTAACCTACAGACACCACCTGATGCTTTTGGCTTCTGTTCATTTTTTTGCAGATTTTAATGTAGAAATTGTTGACGATATTTTGACTTCTATTTTTAAACCAAACATTCGTATTTATCAGTATGCATGTAATATTTGATAAGCTTTAAAAGGCAATGAAACTCCTTATAATTTACTTTTATGTAATTAGCATAAATGTTTATGCAATACTGCACATTAGTAGATTGACATTGGGTACTCAGACTTGTCTAAAAGTATATTAGTTTCATGTTTCTTCCTGTTTTCTTCATAGAATGAGTTTTTTCTTTTATGATTTGAAAATATTACCAAATTCAATTGAAACATTTGAAAATTACAGGAAAGATTATTTCAGTCATCTTGATCAGTTGGTTATTGATACAGGGAAGTTGTCTTTCCTTAATGCATATATGGTAATTTTCTAACAAGGGGAAAATATTTAAACATGCGAAATTAAGACATTATCGCAAAGGAAGGGCTTACAGGTGTGATCTCTTCCCTTTACAGTATTCTGTACACAGATCCACTGGCACGTGAAGGGTGTATCAGTTAGGACTTTGAATAATCATATGAAAGATTGAAAATATGAAAAAGTTTAAAATGAAGAACAATTGCAAAGTGTATCTAAGTGAATAGATATACACTTTGGTTTAGTCGATCACTGTATGTCGTTCAGTACACTGGCTACTTTTATTGGGTAATCAGCGCTTGCATTGCACACATACAGTAAGTAAAACATTCCAGAACACTAGCATTGTAGTGTTTATTATTTTATCAGCCGCAGTACTTTAGGTGCACTTTAAAGCATGCTGTTCTGTGGTTGCTATACTTTTAATTTTGTACATAAATGCAAGGGCTTATGATGAGTCCTGAAGAATTTTTATCAAATATATTTTTATACTCATTAAGGGTGTTTGACTGTACCATCATTAACCTGAAGTAAAACCAAGATTTTGTATGTATGTATGTATGTAAGTACATAGTATACATAGGCTTAAAGAATTGAATGATAATTGAGAAAGTTGATGCGTAGGGATCCCTTGAGTGTAAAATTCCCTATACTGAATATTAGCTTATTACAAAAAACTAATCATGCTTGCAAACACACAGAGACAAACATGATTTTCCATGGTGTAATGGTTAACATCACTGACATGCACTGGCTCACAAGGGTCATACTCATGGGTGTGACAGTCTGCTCACAGCCATCCAAGCTGTTCATTCCTCCACCCCGTGTGTGTGTGTGTGTGTGTGTGTGTGTGTGTGTGTTTTTCAGTCAGAACAGAGTAAGTGTAAAACTCTTCCTGTAACACACACACACACACACACTGACCTTACTTTTCCCCTGAAAGGAGACAGAGTGCAAAGGGAATGGGAAAGGGCAAACTTGATACTTATCTATAAGAAAAGAGAATGGGAACAGACACTGAGCTACAGACCTGTCTCATGGTTGAGTGTGGTCTGTAAGGTTGTGGAAAAGATTGAGAAACAAGTAGATGACTTTCTGCAGGGAGTAATTTGATTGGTGAGAGAAATTGTAGTTTTAGGGAAAGGAGGTCATGTGTAACAAACTTCTTTGAGATCTATAAGAGAGAGAGCTTAGTCCTGGGGACAAGGGAGGGCTGGGTGGTAAAAAAAAAAAAAATCATTCCCCCCCCAGAAAGCATTTGAAACTATGCTGCATGGGAGGCTGATTAAAAAGCTGGATCACCAGGCAGGAATAAGGGGAAACCCTCTTGCTGAATACATTATCTCGGTAGAAGGAAACAGATGACACCTGTCAGAAGGACAAAGAGCTAATAGAGAAGGTCCAGAGAAGGGCAATAAAGATGGTACCAAAATTCAAAGAGCTGAATTCAAGATAAAGGCTAGACATAAATTTTCCTACTTTGAAAAAGAGAGTAGTGAGGGATGACCTGATTACTTCATTTCAGTTTTTAAAAAATATCAACAGCATAGACAGTGAAAAGTTCTTTGAGAAATGTAGGGAATGAGCAAGCAAATGTCATAACATGAAATTAAGCAAGAGACTTGCTATAAAAATATGTAAAGAACTTTTATGCTATAAGGGTGGTGGATAAATGGAATAACCATGTGAAATTATCTATTTTATATATATACTTATCTTTACTGTATGGGAAGAGAGTTTTACTCTCATGGGACCCCATCTCATACAGTTAAAATATGTATATATAAATTGACAATTTCACATGGTTTACAAAATTCATCCTGGGCAAATGTAAAGTAAGAAGGATGAGAAAAAGTGAAAGAAGACCTCAACATGATCATTATCTAGCAGGAAGTAAACTTCAGGATTCTGTGTGCAAGAAGGACTTGGGAGGCAACATCATCCCTAACTCGTTGCCAGAGTTCAACATTAGGAGAACAGTTACGGAGACATAACCTTTGCTGGCAAATATTAGAATAGCTTTAAAGTATATGGACAATGAAATATTTAACAAGCAACTCATGTCATACGAAAGGCCGAAAGTAGAATCTGCTCAAGTTTAGTCATTGTACATGAAAAAGCATGAAGAGCTAATAGAAAAGGCCCAGAGAAGAGCAACAAAGATAGTATCAGAATTAAGAAAGCTTAGTTACAGGGAGCAGTAAGAGGCTTTGAATTTTCACACCTTGGAAGATAGAAGAATGCAGAGTAAAATAATCACAACTTTCAAGATCATAAAACAGATCATTGATGTAGACTGTACAGTTTTTCAATAGATTTAGGGATTGAACAACCAGAGTACATGACTTAAGTTTATGGAAGAATTGTTAAAAGATATATAAAGAACTTTTTATAAAAGTGATGGATGAATGGAAAAGAATGACTGAGGACATATTCAATGCAGACATCTTGCATAAGTTTAAGATGCATAATAGTAAAGAATGTTGAAGAGATGGGGCCCCTCGAGTGTAAAACCCCTCCCTAAAACCTACAAATAGGTAGTTATATGTGGTGTTTTCAATGTGTAGAAAGATATTACTACACCAGTGTTAGTAAGGTGGATGTGGGGGAAGGAATCTTGGAAAGTATAAGGTTTAACAGAAATGATATATACAAGCTATTAAAGCAAGTTGATCAGTATAACACTCATGTATCATAGATTTTCTCATATGTTCAGAAGGAATGCATAAAGGCACTAGCTAGGCTTCTCAGAATATTGTTCATTAGGATGCTAGAGGATGGGAGGTTCCAAAGATGTTTAAGAGGGGAAATGTTTTGCTTATACTTAAGAAATGAGACTGGGAAATTATGTTGAACTACAGGCATGTTTAATTGATGAGTTTTGTGTGTGGAACACTGAGAAAATTAACCAGGAACTACAGGCATGTTTCACTGATGAGTTTTATGTGTGGAACACAGAGAAAATTAACCAGAAGTTTAACTGGGAAACAATTTGGTTTCAGAGAAAGGTATTGTCTTGAACATTGTAGACTCTATGAGAGGTTAAGCTCAATCTTAGATCAGATACATGGATGAATAAACTGTGTTTCTAAACTGTTAGAAAGGCTTTGATACTAGACCTTAGTGTAGATTGATTAAAGATGTAGAGTTATGTACAAGAGTAAGGGGTAAACTCCTTTGCTGGACTGAGGATTACCTCTGTAGTGAAGAACAAAAGATGAAGATAGAAGGCAAATTTTCAAAATGGTTGAGGTTGCAAGTGGCATACCGCAAGGCTCAGTGTAGGCTCACTTATATCCTTGGTGCACTTTAATGAATTGCCTGAAGGAGAAGACTCATACCTCTGCATATTTGTAGTTGATACCAAGGTTATGAGCAAAAAAGGGAATGATAATGATTGATCAGCTTACAGACAGACCTGGACAAACTTCAAAGTTGGTTCAGTCCAAGAGAGTGCAATGTAATGAGGATAGGATTCAACAAAGAATATCTCACAGTGAATGCTACTTATTGGCAAATAAGCTATAGGAACTGATGTGTAATACAGATGCAGGAGTCGACATTCTACTTGATTTGTTGTGAAAGCTACATGTCAGGAGAATTGTAAAAGAAGTAGACTGTCTTTCTCATTCATTTATATAGATAAGAAAATATCTAGCAAACTATATCCAACTTAGACTGAAACAGGATTATTTCCCCCCCATGTCTGTGCACCACACTTAAAGAAGTCCAAAGATATAAATGAAATAGATCAGAGAAGAACAGTTCTTCACAAGGTTCACTACCAGAGGCCATGATTAGAAGCTTAGGAGGCACTTAAAATGGATGTTTAGAAATATGGGATTTGTGTAGGGGTGGTGAATGGTTGGAATGGTCTAAGCAATGAGATGTTGAATGATGGCAGCTTAAAGATATTTGAAAGCCTTTTTGATACGGAGAGTAGAAGAGATGGGTTTTACACATATACACAAATATCAGGAGAATAGTTAAGAAGGCAAACTATCAGCTAGTTATTATTAGAATAGCTTTCAAGTACATAAATGAGAAAATATTCAACAAGCCATTAATATCCTACATTATGTGCTCTTAAAGTTAGGTAATTACACCTAAAGAAACACAAAGAGTTAATGGAGAAGGTGCAGAGGAAAACACTGAAGATAGTATGAGAATTCAGAGTGCTGAGTTACAGGGAAAGGCTTAAGGACTTAAATTTGTCCACTTTGGATGAGAAAAGAGTGAGGAGTAAGTTATCACAGCTACATTTTTTTAAAGAGAGATAGATGATGTGGACTGTGAATAGTGAGATGTAAGGATAGAGCAGCAAGAGGATGTAACATGAAATTAAGCAAACTTTTAAAAGGATGTAAAGAAGTACTTTTATGGTATAAGAATGTTGGCTGAATGGAATACAGTGGCTGAGGACATGGTTAATGCAGACAATATAATTATATTAAAGAAGTATGATAGCTGAGTATGTTCAAGAGATGGGGCACCATGTGTGTAAAACTCCCTCCCCATACAGTACAAATAGGTAATCACACACACACACACACACATACAAATGGATGACTTTCTACAAAGGAGAAATTTCTTAAGTGAGAAACAAAACAGTTTTAGGGAAAGGTCATGTGTAATGAACCTCTTAGATTTCTATGAGAGAGCGAGCTGTGTCTTAGACAAAAGGGAAGACTCTTTAGATTGTTTATATCTTGACTGCCAGAAAGCATATGACACAATAGTGCATGGGAGGCTGATTGAGAAGCTTGAATACCAGACAAGAATAAGTGGGAGACTCCTCTCAGGGATAGAATGTTATCTTAGTAGAAGGGAACTAGGAATGCATCTTAGAGGAGCCTTCTCCAAGTGGGTGGAAGTCAGAAGTTTAGTACCTCGGAGTTCTGTTTTGGGACTGTTACTCTTCTTGATATATATGAATAACTTGTATGGAGGTATGGACTCCTGCTTGAATATGTTTGCAGGTGATGTAAAAGGCTTGAGAGAAATGAGAAGTTAGGAGGATTGCATCAGCTTACAAGTGGACCTAAGCAGACTCCAATTAGCCATGGGCTAATGAAATTCAATCCAAGCAAACGTAAAATGATAAGGATGGGACTCGGTGAAAGTTCTCAATATCATTATTATTTGGCAGGAAATAAGCTTCAATATTCAGTGTATGAGAAGGACTTGGGGGTCAGCATCATCCCTAACCTGTTACCAGAGTCCCACATTAGGAGCAGAGGAAAGGAGACAAACTATCTTCTAGCAAATATCAGAATAGTGTTCAGTTATATGGATAAGGAAATATTTAGCAAGCTGTTTTATCATACATAATGCTGAAACTAGATTATCTTTCTCAAGTGTGGTCATCTCGCCTTAAGAAGCATGTAGAGCTAATTGAAAAAGTCCATAGAAGGGGAACAAAGATGGTACAAGAATTAAAAGAGTTATAGGGAAAGGCTAAAGGTTTCAAATTTGCTGATCTTGGGAAGAAAGAGGAATGAGCGATGACCTGATCCAACATTTATGTTTTTAAAACCGATGATGTTCATAGTGAACAGTTCTTTGAGAGATTTAGGGATAGAGCAACCCTAGGACATAACATGAAATTAAGCAAGGAACTTGTTCAAAAAGATATAAAGAAGTACTTTTATAATGTAAGAGTGGTGGATGATTGAAATTGAATGGCTTAAGAACATGGTTAATGCAGACAGCATACGTAGATTTAAGAAGTTGTACGATAGAATGCTCAAGAGATGGTGCCCCACAAGTGTAAGACTCCTTCCCCAAACAGTACATGTAGGTAATTAGATGCACACACTCTCATACACATTTACATCAGAGGAGCTATCTTTAAATGGATGGAGATTACCAGTGGTAAGCAGCATGTTTCTATTTTGTGACTGCTACACCTCTTGATCTATGAAAATAACTTTCAAAGAATTATGGATTCTGACTTGAATATATTTTCAGATGTTGTAAAGGTCATGAGGGTAGTAAAAAGCCAGAAGGATTGCATCATCTTTCAAGTGGACCCAAACAGACTTTAAAGTTGGTGTGATACAAGTAAATGTAGAATAATGAGGATGGGAAAGAGTGAAAGAAGCCGTAATATGATTATTATTATTTAGACAGAAATTATTTTCAGGATTTTTGTGTGAGAAGGGCAGAGTTCCACATTAGGACAGTATTTAAAGAGACAAATTGTCATCTGGTAAATATCAGAATAGCTTTCAAATATGTTTAATGAAATGCGTAGCAAGCTGTTCATGTCCTACATAAGGCAACAAAGATGATGGCCAGAAGTAAGAGAGCAGAGTTACAGGGAAAGGCTAGTGGCTTTATACTGACCCTTCTAAGAAAAGAGAAGAGTGATGAGTAACCTGATCACAATTTTTAAGTTTTGAAAGAGATTGATGACTTAGACCTAAACAGTTCTTTGAGAGATGTGATAGGGCAGCCAGAGGATATAACATGAAACTGAGCAAGAAACTTGTTAAAAAAAGGAAGTTAAGAAGTTCTTTAATTGCATAAGAGTATTGGATAAATGGAATGCAATGAGCAAGGACAAGGTTATTGATGACAATATACATAAATTTAAGTGGTTATATGACTGCAGAGAATGTTCAAGAGATGGGGCCCATGAGTGTAAGACTCCCTCTTCTTATAAAACAAATAAGTAATTACAATTAGATGATTAGCTACACATGGAAAGAGAGAGGAAAAATTACCTAAGTAAGAGACATCACTGTTTTTAGGATAGGATGTCACGTGTGAAAAACCTCATAGAGTTCTACGAGAGAGTGAGCTCAGTCTTAGACAAAAGTGTTAGTAGACACTGTACTGCATGGGAGGGTGATTAAGGAGCTAGACAAACATACAGGAATATGGGGAAAGTCATTCAGTGGATAGAACTTTATTTCAGTGGAAGGGAACAGAGGATGCATGTTTGAGGAGTCTTCTCTCAGTGGGCTCTGTTCTAGGACCATTACTCTTCTTGATATATGTAAATGACTTGTTTGAAGGTATGGACTCTTACCGTAAAATGTTTGCAGATGATATAAGGTCATTATGGACTCCTGTGGTGTAGT
>JAYMFT010172748.1:0-12195 GCA_038088735.1 Panulirus argus
GGGGGGGACCACCGCCCCGGTGTGCCGTGGGTTGGGGGGGGAGGAGGGAGGGGTGGTGGTGGTGGTGGTGAAAGGGTACGAGGTGTGTCCGAATATTCCCGGAGCGTTCGTCTGCGTCCCAGAATGTTTCGTTCCCCCGGGTGTTCAGGAGGAGGAGGGGTGGGTGGGGGTGGAGGGAGGTGGGGAGTGGTGGTGGGGTTCGAACGCGCATGTGTTGGTGAGACATTAGAGAAGAGGGGGTGTGGGGTTTGTGTGGGGTGGTGGTGGTGGAGAAGGGGTTGTTGTGGAGGGGTGAGAGAGAGAGGGAGAGAGACTGTGTGGGCAAGTGTTGTTGGGGTATGTGTGTGTGTGTCTGTGTGTGTGTGTGTGTGGTGAGGGAGAGTAAAAAGTGATTAAAGTAGGGTATGAAAAAAAGTTATAAGTGGGAGGAGAGATGCGCGGGAGGAAAAGTGTGCTTGTTTGTGTAAGGGTGTGTGTGTATGTGTGTGTGTGTGTGTATGTGTGTGTGTGTGTGTGTGTGTTCGTTGGTGTTTGCAGGTATTTGTTTGTTCGTTAGCTTGCGTGCCAGTGTGTTTTTGTCTACGTTAGCACTTGTGTGTTTGTTTGTTCGTTAGTGAGGATGTACGTGTATGTGTTTGTGTGTGTGTTTCTCTACTTGGAAGGGAAGAGACACTACAAATTGTAAGTGCCTGTTCTGAGGGACTCGGCACTTCTGTAAGTACAGCGTGTGTCGTACGTATAAAAAAAAGAATGTAAGTACGAGATGTTGGGGAGGAGGGTGTAGGTAGGATGGGTGTTGGGGGGAAGAGGGGTGTTGGTAACAGCCTGCAGTGCTTGGGACGTGTTGTACTTACCATGGGCGTGGGCGTGATGCTTGGCAGTGGCGTGGGGGGCCTCTGGTGAGTTTGGCGTGGGCGTAGTTTAGTTAGCATGGGCGTGGTGGAACTAGAGTGAAGGCGTGGGTGTAGGAATGTCTGTGTGTGTGTGTGTGTGGATGTTGATGTGAGCGTGTACGTGTGTGTGTGTGTGTGGTGCAGGGGACCAGCTGGTATGTGCGCGCGGATGAGAAAGTAGTATTTTGAGCCCGTCCGTGCTCAGATTTTGAGTGCTGTGAGCACCAGGGGAGTGTTGGGTGAGGGCCAAGAGTGCTGTGAGTGCTTTTACGTAAGCACCGTGTGCGCGTGTACGTCCTGGCCGTGTGCACATGTGTCGCCGCCCTCCGAGGTGTACATGGTTCCCGGATGTGGGTACGACGGGGCTGGCCTGCAGTGTGTGTGTGTGTGTGTGTGTGTGTGTATGTATGTATGTGTGTGCGTTTCCATAAGTATTTGTGCGTGTTTGTGTACGTATATCTGTGTGTGTAGATGAATGGATGTGTGGACGTGTATACCTATGAATACGCTCACCAGACCATGTATATATATGCATACATATTTACCTGCATGTGTGTGTGTGTGTGTGTGTGTGTATGTATGTAAATGTTGAGAGCGTGTGTATGCAAATGTACCCGTGTGGCCTTGAGTGTTGTGTACACATCCCTGCGTGTAGGCGTGTTTGGGCGTCGCTCCCATGCTAACCCAGGTAATGTGTGGGCGTGCTGCCCCCACCATGGGCGCAGCACGCCCACCAGACCCCCGTCAATGCAGGAGGACGGGCCCCATCAACACGGGCGTGACGAGTGGTCCGTGGGCGTGGAGGGGAGACTCTGAGGCCGTGGGCGTGGTCTTAGAAAGGAAGGGGAGGAACGCACCCATTGTTGTGGGAGACTTGGCCACTGCCGTGCTGAACACTCCTGAACAGAAACCAAGCCGGTGCATTGCGCTATGCTTGAACATGCTGAACAGGGTGCAAGTAAAAGTGCGCCCACTCTCGAGGGAGGCGCATGCAGCATTATGCTGAGTGGGACCACATGTACGTGG
The DNA here is from genome assembly GCA_038088735.1 of Panulirus argus. Lineage (NCBI taxonomy): Eukaryota > Metazoa > Arthropoda > Malacostraca > Decapoda > Palinuridae > Panulirus > Panulirus argus. The sequence continues at coordinate 1,920 of JAYMFT010172748.1, forward strand.
GCGGGTGGGGGGAGGCATTGTGAACACAGGGTCCGTGCAGGTGTGGCATCGTTTGAACACATGCTGACGAAAAGGCAAGAACACACACTCCGCACGGGAACCGTTCACAGCGACAGCGAACGGCATGCTGAACAATGCAGACAAAAAGAAAAAGAATGATGACGGAAAGCATGTTGAACAATGCCGAACAGATAAGATAGCATGCTGAACATGACAGATTATCGCCTCCAGCGCCGATGAACAGCATGCTGAACAGATAGATAGATAGAGAGAGAGGGAGAGAGGAAACTCCAAGCATTCCCAGCGACGAGAGAAGCAGCATTGTTCACAATGCTGAACAGACGTGTATAGCGTCCAGCCTTCTCGAAAACAGGGAGAGGGAGCGAGAGAGGGAGAGGGAGGGAGGGAGGGAAAAGAGACGAGATGAAAGCAGGAGGAAGAGCATCACAAGCAGGAGCAAGCAGGAAGGTGGGGGTAGGGGGGCGCCTCCTCCTCCTCCTGCTGGTGGTGGTGGTGGTGGAGGGACCGACCCCCCTCCCCCCCGAGGCTCCAGCAAACCACGTTCCATGCTGGCAGAGGCAGGCAGGCAGGCAGGCAGGGAGCCCATGCCATAATGGATGGGGCCCTGGGTACAGTAATTATATACCGCTCTGGTGGTGTGCCGACCCGATGAATACCATCATAGTACGGCCGTTGTCTTATATAATGGGTAATGGGGAGGTCGACCGGTCTTATATAATGGGTTAATGGGGGGGTCGGTCGGCAGGGTACGACCAGTCTCGTATAATGGGGTCGACAGGGTACGACCAGTCTCGTATAATGGGTATTGGAGGGGGGGGGGAGTCGGCAGGGTACGACCACCCTCGTATAATGGGGTCGACAGAGTACGATCATTGTGTCATATAATGGGGTCGGCACATTACGAGCATTGTGTTATGGGTTATTGAGGTCGGCAAAGCATGACCATTGTGTTTTATAATGGATAAAAAAAATGGGAACTGCGTGTCATGCAGATCTAGCCCCCTTTGAGCACGACGGTACGACCCTTTAGAACGACGGTACGACCCTTGAGAACAACGGTAACGACCCTTGAGAACGACGGTAACGACACGAGAACGACGGCGTGGCACTTACTCAGCGTACGACTGTACGATCCTCGAATACATTTGGTTCAGGCCTTTGACCCAAGCCTTCAGAGTGGGCTCGGGGTCAGAGGTCAGGCCCAGCGTCCGTACGTACGTACCTAAGGGTCGTACCGTCCTTGTTCGAGAGTTTTAAGATGATTACGTCGAAGGATGATTAGAGCACGGTGATTAACGAAGCACAGTGGCATGTACACAGAGGCAAGGGCACAGGGGTACGTAGATTACTCCCTCCTTATGAAATGTTTTGCATTGGTATGTAGACAGACTGTTACATTACAGGAATGATACAACGTGATTTGAGTACCCTAACAGGTTGCTCTGGAAGGTAAGTTAGTCCCGTAATATGATTGCTGTATTCTTGCATAATCTGGGGTGGGGTTGGGGGGGGGGGAAAGGGGTTGATGATGGAAGCCCAGCGACTGGGGGCTAATGTGTAATATGGAAATGGGTTGGAGTGCACCAATCAAGCCACTTAAATGGTGCACGAATTATCTCACGTAATGGTGCATTTAATCAAAAGCTTTTTTTTTTTTTTCGGTATGCTAATTATGTAATTTAATGGTTTACCCTAATGGGTGGTTAGCTCCGCGAATTACGCTTCGGCAGGAACGCATGCGAATGCACAGGCGGCTGCATATATGCTTGCTTGCCAGTTATACATCATAAAGAGAGCCGCGATGACCGGTAAAATAGCTTCAGTTACGGGAGATTACGATACGAATTATCACTAAAGTGACGAGTTATGATTCGCGATACTGTCAGTGGGGTGGGGGAGACCCTCTCTGAGCAGTGATGAGACGATGATTATTTATGATAATTCCCTGTTCCCCCCTGCCCTGTCCTCCTCCCTACCCCTTCCCCAACCCCCTGATTATCACACAACCTTCATTTGTTTTTTGTTTCGGTATTCCTAGTGTGTGTGTGTGTGTTTGCTGACATTACGGGGGTGCGCTTTCGACAGGCGGTACAGGTGTGTGTGTGTGTGTCTGTGCGTTATAACTCATATGTACACGAGACGGGGGAAGGGCGGGGGGGTTACGAAGAGGTAACGATGATAGACGGGATAGATAGGTGTGTAACATTATTCCGACCCGTGGAGTGGCGCACAGTGCGTTTTTTCATACGTCTTCCTCTCTCTCTAGTACATTTCGTGACGCACACGCAAAAAAAAAAAGATTGTTTTGATCATTCGAGTAAGGTGGTGCGTGCACAGGTTTTTGCGTGTGCGTGCGGTGATGTGGTGGTTGTATGCGTGCATGCGGTGGCGCTTGCGTGCGGTGATTGTGTGCTTGCGTGCAGTGGTGTGTGTGCGTGCCTGCGATGGTGTTTGCGTGCAGTGCTGTGTGTGCCTGTGACGGTAAGAACCTTTGGTTGAGTGTGCGTGCGGTGGCAACTCACATTCGAGCGATGGTGTGTGTGTATGTATGTGTGTGTGTCCAGCGGCGTCTGGGTTATGCTGTGTACGTGCTGTGGTGTACATGTGGGTGTATGTGCGGCGATGCGTGTATCCACCAGCGATGTGTGCGTGTGTGTGTGCGTGCGGTGTGTGCACGAAGTTGATGTGTGTGTATGTGTGTGTGTGCGTGCGTGCGGTGGCGTGGCAATGCAGTTTTACGTGCAACTGTTTGTAAAAGTTTTGGCATTAGCATTGAGGTAGGGTAGTGTGTATGTGTGTGTGTGTGTGTGCGTGTTTGCTGCCTGGGAGGGAGGGAGGGCAGGGGTGGCGGCGGGCATGAGCTGTGGGTGGGCGGACTTCGGACCGGTGGGCGTGGGCGTACACGGGTGGGCGGGCGTCGTGCAAGGGTGTTGTCAGAATGTGGCGTTGTGTTGGAAACCCCGCCTGGGACGTGAGGGAAGGCGGACGAGGAGCGCACTAGACGAGAAACCCACGCCGTGTCCGATTCCCCGCGGCCTGGCTTGGGGCCACGCAGTCTGGCCCCGACCTGCACCGCCCAGCCTGCCGCCCACACACACGCCCATGCCGCCGCCCCTAGAGCTGACCCTGGCCCGGCCCTGGCAAGGTTCCCCCCCCCCCCCACTGGTGTAGCAGAACCACCACCCCCATACAGATGACGGAGACCTGAGCGACCAACCCCCTCCCTAGCCACCGCGTCGGGGTGCGGCGGCAGTGGTGTGTGTGCGGGACACATGTGACGCCGACTCATGAGGCGAGGCCGCCGATGTCATGCTGGCGGCCGCTATAGCGAGGCTTCCGCTTGGCCGACCACCGTACTTACACCGACCACCTCGCTAGCCCGGGCGGCCAGGCTCGGGGCCGGGTGGGGGGGGGGGGGATGGGCCGGGGGCGGGCCGAGTGTCGCGGCAGGCAAGGCAGGCAGGCCAGGCCAGGCCAGGCTAGCACACACACACACACACACACACACACGACGGTCGCAGCAGTGATTTAAGAGTTAGAGAGAGAGAGAGAGAGAGAGAGAGACTAGGCCTACGGCCAGGAGGAGTCATGGTGGTGTGGGAGCACAGGCACAGGCCGCCTCCAGGCTGAGGACAACTTTGCAAGCCTATATAGCCGAAGGCCGCCTTTTCCATACTTTTCCTTTTCTATTTTTGTTTGTTTTGAGTAAGTTTTGCTGTTATTTTGGTAGCACGCGGTCATCGGAGGAGCCGAGTCGAATTTTCGCGCGCTAAAGTTGGCGCCAAAGTGGGTGTGGGAAGTTTTGAGGGGGAGGGGGTAGTGGGGTGGGAGAGGGTCTCGTGTGTGTGTGTGTGTGTGTGTGTGTTTGCGGGCGGTGGACAGTGTGGAGGGCGGGTGGGGGAAAGTGGGTGTATGTAGTGGGTGTGTGAGTGGTAGGTGGCATGTGCAGTCCTCTCCTCCTCCCACATCGGAGGGACGGCCTCACCAGTCTCTCACAGCCGCCTCCTCTACCCCAGCTGATTACACCAAACCGCGCCAACGCCGCAATTCGCGGGAACTAATACTGCCGTCGGAACGCGCGCTCGGAACGACGCCAGATTCGGGGTGGTGGTGTGCTAAATTACGCCGAAGGAGAATCCGTGACGGAAAATGAACTCCGTCGACGCCTTCTGCCGAACGCGAATATATGGTGGTGATGAATAATTTCCGTCTGGGTACCGACAGGATATTGCCGAATTTTACTGTTGGGATATTTTCGCTTTCGCGACTGTTCCCGAATAACAGCCCGAAAATTGACACGGCCGCGTCAGCGCCGACGAGAGTGGAATTAAGGAACCGAAAACCCCCACGGAAAGCCCTCCCAAACCCTGTTTTAAAATAAACGCTCGCGAAAAGATGTGTTCTCTTATCCAGCCTCCTTTTGCTGTGAGCAGACTGGATCTGATGAGTGAAAACAGCAACGCAGTCTTCTGAAACGCCCGAGTGTCTCCACAACTCCCCGCCAAACTTTGTCTTAAAACGACTCCGTGAGCGTGCAATCGCAAGTTTTCCGGTACGGGACCCGTCCGTGAGTGAGGTGGAATATAGAAAGGTACTCCCCACGCCGAGAAGCGGCCGGGTTTACGCACCCAAGGCAGAGTGTTTTCAATGTTTTCAGTGGTTGCCAAGGAATATTGGAACCGTGACTGTTTGGGTGCCGCTCGCGTTGGAGATCGGATCAATTTAACAACTGTGCAGGTATACAAAGTTGTCGAAATGTGGGGAAGAATGAACACGTGACTGGTGTCTCCTAGTACTCGCGTGTGCGGTGCCGTCGGAGGCTAATTACGGTCTCCGGAGTGATAATCAAGCCTTAAGTGCCATGGAATCAGCTAAGCGAAGATGGTAAATGCAGTGCTAGAATACAAGGACACATAAGATTTATTTTTCTCCCCCTTCCGAGTTTAGACGGAACAATGAGAGCCTGGAGGGGAAGAGGATAAACAGCCGAGTTGTCTAACGTGTAGGTTTATTATGAGTTTGTGTTTATAGTGTGTTACTGAGAGAGCGTGTGTGTGTGTGCTAAAGCGCGCCTACTGTCTCGCCCCGTGTCGAGGTGAGCGGCAGCGAGGTCGGTGCGCGGGATTGTGAGCCTTACGCCGCCGCTGAACACGAGTCATTTCGTCATAGCGGCCCGTGGCACTCAGTGGCACCGTGTCAGGGGCTCGTGGCTAAGTTTAGCACTGCCCCCCCTGATATCCCTTTACCTGGCGTATACTACCTCAGCCATCGTCGTCTGGAACAGGCCGTGCCACAAGCAATATAACAACACACACAGTGCGATCCTCCTACCACCACCACCACCATTCGCTTTAGCCGGGGTTGTCCTGCCACCGTCCACCTCCGGAGAGTGTCAGGCGATGGCGCCCTAACCCGCTTATTCCCACTCATCCACTCTAATCCTGGGGTGAGGGGGCCGACGGTACCGTGGGGCAAGGGGGACAGGCAGGGGGCGGCGCACCCCCCCAACACCTTCTGTACCACCTTCAGACTACTACGTACTATTACTACTACCACCACCACCACCACCACCACCACCACAACCAACCAACAACCAACTACCACCCCCGCTTGGTGGGTGACACCGGTGGTTCCCGTGGTGGGGGGAGGTCGTCGCAACCACCACCACCACCACCCGAGACACGGACCAAACAAATCACCACCACCACCACCCCACCACCAACCAAACCCCCCTTCGTACCTACTACCTACGTACCGCCGACCCATAAGCAAACCATCGAACCAAGCTGGACGCAACCATCATGAGATCAATACTAATTTTCAGAAATAAATGGAATACTTTCAGTTAGATGGAAAAGTGAGTTGTCACACTGCTTGTTGTGGGTTGAGGTGGACTTTCGAGTCAGTTAGTTGTCTCTCTTGGAGGTGTGGGTGTTTCCCTTGTCCTTAGGATGGGTTAGTGTCATATGATTTTTTTTAAACCATCAATTGCAGGAGTGTGGAAAAAACATATGTATTTATATATATATATATAGTCTCCATGCATCTCTCTCTGGGGTCCGTTGGAAATTACTGCAGACTTTGGCTGAACCAGTGAAGGCAGGAGGAGGAGGAGGAGGAGGAGGGGTGGTGGAGGGGGAGGGTAGGAGTGAGGGAAGGAGGGAGGGGGAGGGCCCCCCCCTGATGCAGTGGGGGAGGGGAGGAGGAGGAGGGGGAGGACTCACCACCACCCGCCTGCTGGGTCAGCAGAGGTGGGTCGCGGGTGAGTGGTTGGTGTGAGTGAGGGTGGGTCCAGGGCCAGCCCTTGTGGGGCTGGTGGGTCGGCCAGAGAATTGTGACCACCACTGGTGGTAGGGGGGGTGGGGTGTGTGGGGGAGGGGGTTTTGTTATAAGGCAGGAGGAGGGGAGGGGTGGTGGCGGCAGTGTGGTTGGATGTTGGCTGTCTCTTTGCCAGGGAGAGAGAGGCCTCTAGGCTTATTTTGTGGGTCGACGTTGTCAGGATGATGGTCCAGACCACGGGGAAACCTGTGAGGTATGAGGGTCCTCTATGTGCTGTGAGGTTGTGGTATGAGGGAGGAGGAAAGAGTGAGGCTACTAAGGCTGTGGTATGAGTGGGTTCTGTGTGCTAAGGTTGTGTTATGAAACGTGTGGTGGTCGTCCTGTGTGTGTTTCGAGGAGGTTGTGTATGTGTGTGTTGTGACTGAAGGTGAGAGTTGTGATGTGTGGAGGGTGAGGGTGTGATATGAGGAGGTCTCCTGTGAATGAGGAGGGGGATGGGTTGGTGGTGGTCCTGTGTTTCGTGATGAGGCTGTGCTGTGAGGAGGGTTGACACTGTGGACTGTGAGTGGGTCTCGTGTGTGTGAGAAGGGTTAGGGGTGTGCTTTGAGAAGGCTGATGCTGTGTTTGTGAGTGGTGAGGACTGAGATGGTGAGGGGCGGCCCTGTCGAGACGAGAGATGACTCATAGTTTGGGAATGAGGAGGCGTGAGGATGAGGGGGGGATGAGGATGGGTGTGTGAGTGGCATGGGATGTGAGGATGTGGGAGTGGTGTGTTGTGAGGATCCATCACTGTTGTGTTGGACAGTGCATGGGTTGTAGTTGGGTTGGGTTGGGTTGGATGTTGTGAGTGTGGTGATGAAAGAGAGTGGTTGTGAAAACATGAGTGGAGAGAGGAGGTTGTTGTTGTTGTTGTGAGGGTGTCGGACGGGTCTTGGGCAGGATGGATGGGTTGTTGTAAGTCGGAGCTGCTGCTGCTGGAGTCGTGTCGTGTGTTGCGTGGAAAAGGTTCGAATCCCAACTGGTGTGTGTGGTTGTTTCCATCGTGGTGGGGTTGGTTGGGGTTGGCAGGCGCCTGAGGTTGCCTGGCTGGTCCCCTCATGATGAGGAATTTATGAGTTGTTAATGCCCGATGTCATAGTCGGGATCACAGACATGTCATGCACGTCCCTGGTGTTGATGTGATGTCGTGTGTTGTGAAGGGATCGTATAGTGCCATGGTGGTGACAGGTTTGGATAGTGACGTTGCCAATGTCGGTGAAAGGATTTGTTTAAAGTTGACGTGGTGGTGGATAGTGATGGTGACAGTGTTGGTGCAGAGGTTGTCTATCTGTCTGTTGCGGTGGGGGAAGGTGACAGTGTTGGTGCAAGGACCGTATAGTGCAGTGGTGGTGAAGGCGACAACATTGGTGCAAGGGATTGTTTAGTGTTGCAGTGAAGTTGACAGTGCTAGTGCGAGGATCATATAGTGCAGGAGTGGTGAAAGAATGGCTGTTGATGGTGCCAATAATATTAGTGCTAGATCTTTTTTTATTATTGTTTTGGTGATGGCCTCAGTGTTGGTGCAAGGACTGTGGCTTCTTGCTGGCTAAAGTGTGTATGGAAACTGCTCCTGAAATTGAGCCAGTATTGGCCCAAAGGTTTTACAGTCTGATGGTGATGGTGTAGTGATTGTATAGTGCTGTGATGGTGATGGGGATTTGTGGGGATGGTGACATTGTTGGAGTAATGATTGTAGTGTTGTGATGGTTTGGGTGGATATGTTGGGGATAGTGACAGTGTTGGAGAAATGATTGTATAGTGTTGTGATGGTGATGTAGGATATGTGGGAATGGTGACAGTGTTGGAGGAATGATTGTAGTGTGATGCTTTTTTTGTGGGGATATGTTGGGGATGGTGACAGTGTTGGAGGAATGATTGTAGTGTTGTGATTGTTTTTTTTGTGGGGATATGTTGGGGATGGTGACAGTGTTGGAGGAATGATTGTAGTGTTGTGATTTTTTTTTTTGGGGGGATATGATGGGGATGGTGACAGTGTTGGAGGAATGATTGCAGTGTTGTGATAGTGGAGGGATGTTTAGTGATGGTGAATTTTGAAGGAAGGATTGTAAAGTGTCATGGGGATGGTTGGATGACATGTGATGGTGTCATTGCAAGGATTTTATGTTATCATGGTGGGGAAGGGACGCGTGAAAACAGTGCTGGTGTTGTTTCCAAGGATTGTACAGTGTTGTGGTGGTGAAGGAATGAGTGGGAAATAGTACTAGTGTTGGTGTAAGGATTGTACAGTGTTGTGATGTTGAAGGGATGCGTGAGGGATGGTGCTAGTATTGTTGTAAAGATTGTACACAGTGTTGTTGTGGTGAAGAGATTGTTGGGGATAGTGCTAGTGTTGGTGTAAGGATTGTACCCAGTGTTGTGATGGTGAAGGGATTGTTGGGGATAGTTTTATTGTTGGTGTAAGGATTGTACAGTGTTGTGTTGGTGAAGGGATGGGTGAGGGATGATGTAAGGACTGTAGAGTGTTGTGGTGGTGTAGTGATGGATGAGGGATGGTCCTAGTGTTGGTGTAAGGATTGTACAGTGTTGTAGTGGTGAAGGAATGGATGGGGGATGGTGCTAGTGTTGGTGTAAGGATTGTACACAGTGTTGTGGTGGTGAAAGGATGCGTGAAGATGGTGCTAGTGTTGGTGATATAAGGATTGTTCAGTGTTGTGGTGGTGAAGGGTTGAACGGGGATGGCGCTAGTGTTGGTGTGAGGGTTGTACACAAGAGTTGTGGTGTTGAGGGGATGGGTGCGGGGGGACGGTGATACGTCTTGGTGCAAGAGGTGTACATTAGCGTCGCTGTGTTGGTGATGGCTCCAGTGTGTGTGTGTGTGTGTGTGTGTGTGTACGTTGGTGTGCAGGAACTATAAAGTGTTATGGTGGTGGTGGTGATGGGAGGAGGGGGTGGTGGTGCAAGGGGGTGGGGGTAGTGTGAGGCTAGACCCTGCTGAAAATGTTAAATGTTGCTGCTGGCTCTGTGTGTGTGTGTGTGTGTGTGTGTGTGTGTGTGCGTGTGTGTGTGTGTGTGTGTGTGTGTGTTTGTGTGTGTGTGTGTCTAACTGATATACTGTCTGGGAAGAGAGTTTTCTGTTTATGGAGCCTCATCTCATGAATTTCCACAATCATTTCACCTTTTCAGTTTCATGTATGCTGTCCACATTCACACCTTCATCATTCAATTTGTTCCATTCACCCACTGTTCTCATACTAAGGAATGCCTTCATTAGATCTTTTCTTACATGTTTCTTGCTTCATTTCATGTAATGATCTCTGGTTGTCCTATCCTTCATGTTATGAAAAACTGTTCGCTATGGACATCATCAGACACGTTTAAGTTCTTAAATGTGGGATCAGGTCATACCATGCCTCTCTTTCTTCCATACTGGACAAATATAAGGCCTCTAACCTAAACATGTAACACAGCTTTATTAATTCTGCAACCGTTATGTTGATATCCTCGGGACCTTTTCTATGAAGTCGATTTGTTTCTTTTAGTGCGGTGACCAAACATGAGTGGTATACTCTAGTTTTCGCCCAATGTAAGGTGTGAACTTATCCATCTGCTTGAAAGTAATCCTAAAATCGGCTTACTATTCTTCGCATTCATGAATCTGGCAACAGCCTGGAGACGATGTCTACTCCCAAGTCTCTCTCACAAACAGACTCCTGCAGCTTAATTCCTGTTAGGTATCATTCAAATCGGGGCTTTCTTTCGCTATGTTCCACAATCAATATTTTGAGTTTATTTGGACTGAATTTTATCTACCATGTATGAGGCCATCTTTAGAGTTTACCTAGTTCTAATCATAGCTTGATGCAGCCCTCTTCGATTTTCACTTCCACATAACCATGGGATCGTACCGACAATGTCTGTGCAACCTATGGCCATGGCCCCTAGTCCCCGGCATCATGGGGTGCTAAGAATCTCCGGG
>JAYMFT010172759.1:0-12194 GCA_038088735.1 Panulirus argus
GAGAGAGAGAGAGAGAGAGAGAGAGAGAGAGAGAGAGAGAGAGAGAGAGAGAGAGACTTGTTTGGGAAGCTGAGTCTTATAATGAACACTGAAACTTGATACAACAATTTGTTTATTCAATCGCGACAGTTTCGGAGCACACTCCATCATCAGACAGACAAAAACAAAACAATACATAACTTAAGAACTCATTTAAGTACATGAAATGACAAAAAAACAAATAAACGGCATTAGTAAACTTAAAAACAATGAAATGCAGTGTTACAACAGAAACCTATGAAAAAACGTATCATTAACAACCAATGAATTACATTGAACACAGCTACATTGATATAGCATATAAACTAGCTTTCACATGATATAACACCTTAAGACAACCTACTTTAAAAACACAAGAGATTTACAGAAGTTTCGTTGCTCGTTAAAGATTTTTTCCCTAATGGTCAACAGAAACTCCATTTTCATGAGCTACATAACGTCGGGTTGAGTGGTCATAACTGAAAACGAGTTCAGTAACTTTAGTTGGAGCGGGTGGTGGGAGGCCCGTGCATGCGTGCGGGTCACAATATATGGTGGAGTAATCGAAGTTTACTTGGTTCTAGTCAATATCCCTTTATGTTCAGATATGCGTACCTTCAACTGCCGTTTTGATTTGTCAATATACACTGCATTACCACAAGGATACTGTTGTTAGTCCTTAGGAATAACATTACCATGGATCGAAAGTAACTACCAGTGGTACACTTAGGCTTAAATATAACTGATCTGCGACTGGGGATAAAATATTTATTTGTATTAAGATGTTTAATACGGTGAAGGTTGCAAGAAAAAAAGATAGCTTTCTTGACTAAAAGGTATTTGTTGTTTAGGCTGCGTAGTACAGGATGAACCTCTATAATCAGGCAACCTTGAGATCTGACCACTGCCGGAACACAGAAATGCCGGAAAACAGAAATTGGCCCCTAAGGGAATCCCCTATGTAAACATATGCCCTACCCCTAGTCTTGCCAGCTCATTACATATACATATTGCTGTGTTATCAAAGTTAGAACAGAGCTTAAAGCACGAAATCATACAACTAATAATGCCTCTAAACAAGGTTCTGCTTTGGGGTGTGCCGAACAATTATCTGTAATCAGAAATATTTTACACTTTGGATCGAGGCCAACAGAGATAAGCCATGTCCACACTATTGGGCAGTTACCGGCGGGCTGTTCGCTCACCGGGCAAAGTCTGCTGGGCATGTCTGTGTTGTTGTCCACACTGCTGAGGTGGTTGGGCAGTGAAGTCGTACAGTAGCCAGTAGGTGGTCGGCAGGCCACGAGTGCGGTATCGCCATGCGTGCAGCAAAGTTGAAAGGAAAAAATGGTGCTGTGTAGCATATTGATTGCTGTGTGCGTAAAAAAGAAAACAAAGAACAGTGCAGAAAACTATATGGTGTATAGAGTGGTAACTCTTAGTGGCTGGCAGTGCCGTTGCTCCAGACCCGACGTTAAACCATCAGGCAGTATCTGGTGATTTCGCTCAACTACGGGCAAAGGCAATCCGCTGATTTGCCCGTCAAAGTTGCCACAAAGTGTCTAATGACGGGCTTAATACTTGTGCCCACCGGGCACTGCCCGTTAGCGTGTATGCTCCTTTACATAGTGCTCTAGCTTCACGCACGAAGTAACTTTCAAACGATTCAAGAAAAAGTTTAGTTGTCATCCACCCTTTTTTAGTACCACAGTAGATAAGTGGAAGAATTTTCATTCCTTTAATGGCCCTTGGGTGAACACTCCTACAGCAATGCTGCAGCCAAGAATTGTTACCCTATCTTTGGAATCCTTACCCCCATATGGAGACTCTTCAATTCTTGGGCGAGGGTTTTTCATGGCATACAACGTCAATACAGGGCAGATTCGGCAGCATTATACACTTATCCTGGGGCTAAGTTTTCCGCTGCCAATAACTGCAAATTCATCCACAAACTTTGTCGCAACTAAGCATCTCCCCAGATATGCTTACACCTTCATTACGTCCAAGCTGAAACCACTCTATAACTGCACTGTATAATTCTGTACTCCTGGCACCTTTCAAAGTTCTCCGAAACTTTAAACTTTTCTGGCTTTCATGTTCAGCAAAAAACTTAAAAATCTGCTCCTTTCGTTTCTTTGAGTCATACACAGTTGATGATCCAATCTCTAAGTACTAACACAAAGTCTTTACATAAGTTCCTTTATCTAATTTTCTCAGTAACACTACCTTCTCAAGCATTGATAATGATTTATGCTTATGCTTATTAGCACTGTCACCATCTTCTGCACCTCTTGGTCTCTTGGATGACATCCTGAAGGGCTAAAATACATCTAAATATAAGAAATTAACAGAACTGTTAATTAGCTCGGCTGCAGTGTAAACAGATTCTGGTGCCTTATCGCTGCTAACGTGCTAACAGTGCCACCCTGGTGGAAGATCCACAAACTAATGGTGGCAGATTCAAAACGTGCCGGAGCATGGGAGCTGCCAGACTTCAGAGTGCCGGATCAGAGAGGTATAACCTGTACATGGAATATGTTAATAACATTACAGTAATAACTAACTGAATATGTCAATAACATTACAGTAATAATTGAGGTGTTCAAAAGGGGAACTGTACCAAGAAACAAAATAAAGGAATATATTTGTTTCTTTCATTCTTTTCCCTGAAATCACATTAGCACACAGATTAAATATAGGGGTTTTTAGATGAAAAGATAAAAAAGTAATTCACTGTTCTATGAGATGACTTAAAGAAGCCTGTAAATAAGGATACAAAGAATTACTTTTATAGTATAATAGTGGATAAATGGAACAGACTGACTGATGACATGGTTAATGCAGACACCATACATATGTATATACAGTACCCTCGGAAAGTCTGAGGAATTGTAATAAAAAAAGAAAACTTTCATTTTCTTTATTCTAGTACTTAGTGTGGCCACCACATGCCTTCAAAACATCTTGTATGCCTCATAGCATGGAGTCAGTAAGGTTTCTGCAGTAATTAAGGTCAATTCCATTCAACTAGATGTCTCTGATGGCTTCAAGAGAGTGAAGAATTAAAGAGGTGTTCCTTTCTTGAGGTTCAGGCTTCATGTGAGACCACAGCTCCTTGATCAGATTCAGGTCTGGACATTTCCCAGGCCACTGTGGGACATTCATCTGCGTGTCTGACAACCATTTCATGACCTTCTTTGCCATGTGACATAGTGCACAGTATTGCATAAAGAAGTTGCAGCCATGGATCTCATAAAAATTCATGTGGTCATGAAGAACTTCAATGTAACAGTCTCCATTCATTGTGATGTTCTTGGGAAGCACATGAAATCCCCCACGCCCTAACTCTCCACTGAAGCAACCCCAAATCATGACTGAGTCTGGGCGTTTGACAGTCATTTGCACAAAATGGGAGTCTAGGGGATTCATGCATGAGGGACGTCTCAACTTGCCATGCTTCACTGCACCACACTGGAAAGTCGACTCATCGCTCCATGAGACCCTTCTCCAGTCCTCAACAGTGAAACATTTGTAGTTCCTTGCAAAACTGAGACGAGCTGCATGCATCTTGCAAGTCAGTAGGGGTTTTCTGGTCAGGGAACAAAGAGGCAGGTTCAGGTGTTTCTGGCAGCACTCTTGAATGGTGCATTCTGCCACTCATCTGAGGAGGGTGGGATAGGCCAGCTTCAATAGTCTTGTCGTGATGTGTGGAATTATCAATACTTGACTCTTGATAAGCTTATCAGTAGTTGCTGAAGTCTTTCTGGGATGCCCTGGTACAGATTTATGAGGTGGAGGTTCACCTTGTGGGATATTCTTGCTTTTGCAACAAGGCTATTTATGGCTGACTTGCTCACCCACAATGCTGAAAAATCTCCTTCACCGACATTTTTGTCTCCCTCAGAACAAGAATCTGAGCCTTTTCTTGCTGGGTGAGGTTCTTGTGCCCCATTCTAAGGTAAGGGTGGGCAGCTTGTCCCAGGAGGCACTGATGCACTCCTCAGTCTGTGGTGATGGGATCACCATGGAGAGTTACCAAGTACTAATTAAGCAAGATCTGAGCATTCAGTAGGCTGACAAACACGGAAATTCTGAGGACACCCAACCACACAACAAAAGGCCCCACATCCCTCAGACTTTCCATGGATACTGTATGTTGGAAGTTAAATGTTTAAAGACTATATGGTGTGAAACGGGTTGATCAAATAAGTAGTGATAGGGGATAGAGAGATATGGTATTATGAAGCATATGGTTAAAAAAGCTGAAGATGGTGTGCTGGAATGGTTTGGACATATGGAGAGAATGAGTGAGTAGAGGTTGAGAAAGAGGATATGTGTCAGAAGTGGAAGGGACAAAGATCAGTGAAGGCCAAATTGGATATGGAAAGATGGAGTGAATAAGATTTTGAGTGGTTGGGGCCAGAACATGCAAGAGGGTGAAAAGTGGGCAAAGAATAAAGTGAAGTAGAGTGATATGGTATACTAGGGATGACATGCTTACAATGGACTGAACCAGGATATATGAAGCAGCCAGGGGAAACCACAGAAAAGTCTGTGGGGCCTGGTTGTTGATAGGGGAGCTGTGGTTTTGGTGTATTACACATGACATGTGGGGAAATGGATGTGAGCAGATGAGGCCTTTCTCATCTGTTCCTGGTAATACCTTACCAACATAGAAAATGGCAAGCAAGCAGGAGAGATATTTCTAGTGCTTACCAATGACTTTAAAATCAGACATCAGAAATTAGCTTGAAAACAATTCCATCATAGTGGAAGATTTTAAACATAGAGTATCTAAGTGGTGGAGGATCCCTTTCAGCTTGGGAAGTGAGCTTTACCTAAATTTGCTTGATACAATTAGCTGAGAAATCAACTTACAAGAATATATTAGATGTAGTTTTAGCTACAAAAGAGGATCTCATTAACAACGTTAAAGTAGGTGAGTTTTTTACACGTGATCACCAGCAAATTTCTTTTGAGTTTACTTTCAACGTTTCCTGTACTGCTGGACAACAAGAAAGTTGCAAAAACATACCAGATTTTCATACTTCTCTTAACTGGCAAACTTAGGTTGATATTAATGAAAGCAATATGTACATAGCATGGTGTGTAATAGTTGGAAGGCAGCCAATGACATGGGAGATATATTACCAGTACTATCCGCCTGAGTATCAGGAGGGTTAGTGATGGCTCCATTGTGGGCCAGCACTTCAGTGGTTGTCAAGGTGCACACCTCTGACCCAAAAAGCTGTCTTTTCTTCTGCCTCAAGCACACATGGACTAATGGCATTCTGTCCACAAACATAAAATTTTTCCTTGTCATACTTGACAATACTTAAATCGCACAGCTCACTCTTGGTAACAAGATTTTCCTGTGGTGAGCACTATGTGCCAGCCCTGCCTTTTGGCAAAGCAACAGGAGCAGTAGAAAGAAGTAACAGGTACGAACATCTAGGCAGGAGCATTAGGTAGAAACATTAGGAAGAAGTAATAGATAGGCAAATTAGGCAGTAGCATTAGGTACAGAAGTAGTCAGTAGGAACAAGGTGCCCTCTGCTAGTGGCCTGTTAAGGGTGAGGCACTAAATGCTAAGAAACAGCACTGGAATTCACTAGTTATGGAGATTCTATTGCCGTAGCCATACCATTGAGGGAGTTCCAGTTAGGAAAAGGCACCAGAAATACAGGCAGATAGATAGACACAGCTTGAGAGAGCTTACATACAATGTCCTTAGCAGTAAAGGGAACATATGTGCCAGTGTTCAGTAGATGGTCTGTTTCTAATGTAAAGCCAAAATGGTGAAACAGAGACATAATGAAGCATCTGTTGTCTAAGAAAGCAGCACAGATAAAATTCAAAAAGAAAATAACCAACATGATAAATCAAATAACATAAGTCTGAGAAACTAAGACTTATACATCAAAGTAAATGGCAATTTGAAGCATATATTGCTGAAAATAGTAAAAGAAACCCTGAGGAGTTTTATGGATATGTTAGAAGCAAAAGAATCATTACCCAGTCAACTGTACCAATGAGAATTGAAAATGGTGACTTGCTTCAAGACAACAAAGACATGACAAAGATTTTGAATCATTTCATCACAACTGTATTTATAACCGAAGTTACAGCTCATATCCTGTATCCAGTTCCATTGCTAAGAGAGGAAAAGTTTCGTGACATACCGACATGAACGGTGAAGATACACTATCAACACTAAATGGAATGAAAATATATAAAACAGCAGGCCCTGTAAGCTTTATCCGAGAACAAAGAAAGTGGCAAAAAATGAGATAGTTAAACTCTTGACTGTTCTTTTCAGTAAGTCACTTCCTATGGGGAAAGTCCAAAGGAAAGGAAGCTTGCTAATATAACACCCATTTTCAATAAAGGTGATAAATCACTGCCCAGAAATTGTTGTCTAATTAGCCTAACATTTGTAGTAGGAAAATTTATGGAAACCATCATTCAGGATAAGATTAGACCACTAAAAATAAAAGATTCTCAGCATGGTTTTCAATGAAATCATTTGTGTCTGATAAATCAGCTTGATTTCATTATCAATATAATCAACATGCATGATGCAAGTAAAGCACCTGATGTCATCTATGTAGATTCAAGAAGCAATCAATAGTTTCACGTCAAAGTTTACTAACTAAAGTTAAGTCATATGGTACATAAGGAACTCCACTGGTTAGAAAATTGGTTGACTGGAAGTAAACAAAGAGTGGAAATTAGTGGTCAAACCTCAGAATGGTTAAACGTAACAAGGGATGCGCCAGAAGGATCAGCCTTGGGATTGGGTCTCTTTCTCATACATATTAATGATATTGATACTGAGCTACATTGTAAAATGTCAAAATCTGCAGACAATGCTACATTAGGAAATAAATCTACAACAGAAATTGAACATTTGCAGCTTCAAATGGAAATAGACAAGCTGATGGACTGGGCTCACAGGTGGCAAATGAAGTTTAATATCAACAAGTGCAAAGGTTTACACAACACTAGTAAAAATGAAATGGCAAGCTACAGTATGAATTCTGAACTACAAAAGATAACTGTAGAAAAAGAATTGGGTGTAATAATCTCTGGTGATCTAAAGCCAAGTAAACTGGCCACAGAAGCAGTTACATGGGGAAACAAAACTTTTGTATTTATAAGTAAAGCTATTGAATCTAAGTCAAGGGAAATTATTTTTACTCTTTACGAGTCAATGGTGCATCACCACCTTCAATACTGTGTTCAGTTCTGGTAACAACAATTGAAATGAGTCATAGACAGAATGGAGAGAATACAGAAGTGAGGTACCACAATGATTCCTGGACAGAAAAGCAAATCCTATGAGAGCCAACCAAATGACTTATACCTATCTAGTTAGAAAAGAGAAGGTTAGGAGGTGATCCAATACAGGCATTCAAAATTACCAAAAACTTCAATATCCTCTTTCTAATGAGCTTCTTAGGAAGAGACTGATCTGATTTCACACACAGTACTAGTTACAAACTTGTGGGCAAATGTTTACCAAAAATTAGGCTAATTACTTTAGCTTCAACAGGACTGTTAATATAAGGAATGATTTACTGATTAGAGTGGTAGAAAAGACATTAAAATGTTTAATCTGACATTCTGTAGTTAGGAATATCCCATGGAAAAAAAAAAAAAAAAAAAAAAAAAAAAAAAAAGTTCAGCAAAATTTCTACAGTTCAGAAAACTGCCACTCTGTTGTTAGGTGCTGCTATCATTTGCATGCTCCATGGTCAGCCACTTTATCTAGTGACATATCTGTATGCGTTTACATATACATACAATTTTGTTTCTTTTGTGTAATTTACTGGGGGAGGGGGAGGAAACAGTATACAACTGTGACTAAAACTAAGCAATAATAGAATATATTATTATGTACACGAAAAAGATAACTTCTTCATGAGTTCAACCGCATTCAGCTATTGCAACAGATGAAATTGTATATGTACATTCTTGTTCATGTTACACTTATGGTTCACTTAATTTGCTGCAGGTGTATAAAAAAAAGTCATAAAGAAAAAGAAATTTACCAAAATGAGGATATTCTTATATAATCCAAGAAGAGATCACTTCCTCATGACGAGTTCAGACATGTTCTGCCATTGTAATAACATGGGTATGCTGCTAATGTAGCAACATGTTTTTGTATATACATACATGTACTTTCATGTTCATTGTACACTTATGGCTCATGTAATTTACTGTAAAATGTAACAGATCAATATATAAAACTATTACCTGGAGAAACTGCAAAAACAGTGTTATTGTGTAAACGAGTTCAGTTGTGATCAGTCATTGTTACAGCGAGTTCATTCCCAAACTTTAGACTTACAGTTCATGTAATTTATGGCTAAATGTACTAAAGTTATATATAAAACAATCATTAACACTATAAAACTCAGACATAACTGAAAATGGTATTGTGTAATAAAAGAAGAAATTGCTTCCTCAAGACAAGTTCAGCCGTGATCACCTGTTGTAACAGTGTAGGTATGTGACTACCAAAATAACTTGTTTTTGCATGGACATCTATGTATATTTTACACTTATGGTTCATGTAAGTTACAATATACAAAATAATAATTAAGACATGAAAGTTACAATATACAAAATAATAATTAAGACTTTAGAAACTAACCAAATACAAAGAATGTTATTAAATAATTGACTGTAGTTCTGTTTCATTTGAGCTAACTGTGGAGCCTCTGTTACACAAGGTATAAATGCGGGGTCAGTATTCTTGTTCAACTGAACACAATGATTTTGTTTATGATCTTCCCTACCAGACAAGTTATAACATTTTGAGCCCTTCCAAAGGATTCCAAGAGATCATTCCTTCGAGATGAGTTCACTCCAGCCTAACATAAGCATGTTACACTTACCGTCTTTAAGAAAGTAGCATCTATACATTACATCATAAAGGGGCTTCATTGAAAATAAATGTATGTTGAATATGGTGTTGGTACATCCACCATCCATGACATAAAGAAGAGCCTGGAGAAAATATTAAAATGCTAAACTGAAAGTGGCTCCAATCAAGGCATGCTTTTGTCTAGCTATTAATTTACAGCACTGAATCAGTGTCTTAAAAGAGAATCAATACTGTACTGTACTGTAATAGAAAAGAAAATTATCCTTCACTTGCCATATAACAGACACCTCACTGTACTCCTCACTTCTTCAGGACCACTGACTACGAAGCTGTCAGTCCCACATCTGCCATCTGCCTATTTATATACTCTAACTGGCAACTATTTGTGTATCTATTTGGATTAAGAATCTCATGATTTGGCAAGTGTTTTGCTTTCTACCAGCATTGCATTTCTTTATATCTTAGTAGTGTAGTTATTAACTCTTTTCCTTATGCATTTTTCATTAAAGTAGCCCATATTTTCTAAATATACATATAAGTAAATAAAAAATGTGTTTTGTTACTAATGTAATAATATTCCTTGCATTTCAAACCAATGCTTGGCTAGAATATACTCCATATTCTGTAAAATATGGGAGTTAGATTTTTCTTCTTCAAAATGGAGGATTATGTCAGTATAAGAGTACTGTGAATTAGATGACTATATTCTATTAATAATATCAACATGCATTTCCAGACTCTACTGTTTGCAAACTCTTCAGAATCCTTGGAAATGTTCACCCTCTATACTCTGGAAAAATTGTTAGTCCGATAACAACTTGGTACAAACCATTCCACGACTGACATTATTTGCACCTCCTTAGGTACATGAAGAAGTTTACAGTATTCTTCTATTTCAAATACGAATGTCTTTTTACTCTTACCACACTGATCTACAAGCATCATATCTCTTCCTCTGAGGAACCCAGTGGTCTGATGCTGTTTGAATTCCTTTGCAATGGCTGTAGTCATTGCTATGTAAAGAGGTTTTGCAGAGAGATGGGGCAAGTTGCTGGGAGAGAGTGAAACGAATAAGTGGATCTTCTGTCTCACCAACTCAGTCAACTACTGTGCAAGCACTGTTTCCAACAAAGTAACATTTGTCCTTTTTACGTTGCTACATAAGTGATATTTTCCAAAATATATATCCAAAGATAGCAGCACTGAACATCATTTTTTCTCTTTATGGAGTCAACATTTCACGTTCATGTACTGGGCATGAGTTAGGAAAGTGTGTATGCGATGTTCAGAGGTCGTATGTACCTGATCTACCCCACTGAACTGGGAATAGAGTAATAATAATGAAATACGTCAAGACCGTAGTTTAAAAGATCAATGGTCCAGCCATCACTCCTCCCTCTCTGGAAGGATCTTGTAAGAGATTGCCTTAATAAACAACACTTAAATATGACTGAGTAACAGTATAAAATTGCTTGATGGAGCAACTGTGATGTCCTGTCTGCTACATCACGATCAACAATTATTGCAACACTAAACAACTATAAATGATGTCATATTACATTACAAAGTCCCCTTTGTCTTGGCACTTGAAGTGTTTTGGTAATTAAATAAATAACTAAATCTATAAGTAAATTACAGTTTATTGTCTTTAGGTAAGTAGCCAGTTAGCTGAAAATACAGTGGAGGTATTAAAGATATCACAGAACTGGGAATTCATGATAGTTACTGGTTAACTAATCATGCAAGAGCTTAAGATTACACTGAGCTAGATATTTCCACACTTTGGAGAGGTATATGGGTGAGGTACATCTAGATGGACAGAGTGGCAGATATACTGGGATGTTTACAGAGTAAACAGTATGGTTTATACATTATGAATTTCATTGAACAGTAAGTTATGAATAGTTACAGGAATACAGTGGCTGATATACCACATAGTCAAATTAACAGAAAACTGAGCAGTTCACTTGCATAGCAATGCACTTGTTTGTAAAAAGTTTTAACGAAGTTCACAAGGGTAGGTATAGGACTGTTCTTAAATGTGTCCATATGAGCTCTGACTGAAACTAGTCGATTGCAATGAAGTATGGCGGTCCATGGTGGAGGGGCATGTGGGGTATCTGTGACTGGGGTGTGTCAGCAGTTCATTGCCAAACTGCTGCTTGAGCTGCCAGTTTTCGATGGAGAGGGTGGACAGGTTCAGCAAAATGAGGGTCTCTTAGTAGGTGGTGTAAGATGGGCCCAGGATGATTCTGCATGCCCTTTTCTGCATGATTTCTAGTTTGTCCCTCTGTGTTGCTGTTGGTGAGGAGGAGCAAGCTTGGGAGGTGTACTTAAGTAGAGGGAAGATGGTATAGACATTTCTGAGCTCAATTGGTGGCACAACAAGTGATTTCAGTTGGCAGAGAAGGTACAGATGATATGAGGTAGATTTGATGACAGTGCTGCCATGACTCTTCTCGTCTAACCTGTTAAATACAGAGACACCAAGAAGTTTGAAGTTTCTGACTACCTGAACAATGTAAAGGCCTAGTATGACATCATGGTGCAGGATGTTGTCTACGCCCAGATTGATGTGCATCATCACAGTCTTGGTGAGATTGGTAGTGATGTTGTTGGCCATAGCCCACTCCTGCAGATGACTGATAATGTACTGAAGGGCACTTAAGTCAGGAGAGCTGTTGTTGAAAGGGATGCCAAAGGTGGAGTCGTCTATGTACTTCCAGTAGTCGTTTGGGTCCTTCAAGGTGTCACTGATAAGGATGGATGAGAAAGCATAACCGTCCCATCTTGGTGCCCTATGGTACTGCATGTTAGGGGTAGCAGTTCCAATGTGGTTCCCTTAAAGCTGACAATTTAGTGTTGCTAGCCACGAGATGACACACACATACATAGTTTCAGATTAATGGCTTTTTTATGATGCTGTTATGATTTACAAAATCAAAAGCCTTTGTGAAGTCTGTGAAAGGGAGTGCCACTAAGGTCTTGCATTTCTACAAGTTGCAGTAAATGAAGTCTAAGAGACTGAAAAGGCAAACAGTAGAGGAGGAAGACTTCATGTTTCCAAACTGCTGAGGGTCTACTTAATCAGCAATGTCAGCATAGGCATAATACTATACCCTAATACCATACCATACTGAGCTACCACGCTAAATCCACATAGTAAGCCTGATATATATATATATATATATATATATATATATCCTGAACATGCAGGAGGGTGAAAGGTGTGCCCGGAATAGAGTGAAATGGAACGATGTGGTATACCGGGGTCGACGTG
>JAYMFT010172770.1:0-26188 GCA_038088735.1 Panulirus argus
GGATTTCCAGCCCCCCGCTATATATATATATATATATATATATATATATATATATCCCAGGACCTTTCTAAAGAAAGGCTCCTGCAGCCCAAATCTGCTTTGCTTCCAGTAGCAGGGAAATGTACACCCCTTTAGAGTGAGACATTCTTTGATGTGACTGCATTCCCAATGATACAGCCTCACTATTGATGACTTTCACATGTGGTGCAACCTCAAGCTGGCAGAGTCTTTCAACACCTGTGCCTTGCATTGCCTTACCTTGCCTAACCTTACACACACACACACATGCACACATCTAGCTTTTGGATACCTGACATAAGCTAGTGTGTGTGTGTGTGTGCATACATACATAAGTGTAAATACATGGTACAAATATACAAGGTTAAGAGACAGAGTAACATGAGCGTAAAACTCTCTCCCCGAAACACACAAATTGTAATCACACACACACACACATACACACATGTTACCAGACTCTGCCTGTTGAGGTTACACTGTAAGTGAAAAATCACTTTTGGCAAGGCTGTATCATCTTCAGTTGATGAAAGAAAGTACAGTCTTACCAAAGAACTTCTTGCTTCAAAGAAGTCCATGCTGTCCCTGCTTATGAGGGTAGTACAGCAATGAAGCTGCAGGAACCCTGGCAGAGGGGCTCCTGAGGTTATACAATAATAGAAAATAGCTACATATAAACGTAGATAATTTATACACACACACACACACACACATAGGGTGTGTGTGTACATACATACATAGGAGTAAAGACGTAGTATGCACATATATACAAGGTTAAGAGACAAAGAAAGGGCAACATGAATGTAGGGCTCTTTCCCTGTAATGCAGAAATAGTAAACACAATGATTTTCTTTCCACTTTCAGCATTTCGACGGAAGACTTTGGTGCTGCTTGGTGCGCATGGGGTTGGGAGGCGACACATCAAGAATACCCTTATAGCATCACATCCAGATAAATATGCCTACCCAATACCACGTAAGTTTCTCAGAAAAGTGAGTTAATTTTTTGGTAACTGTATACCTCAGACCTAAATACAGTATATATGAGATTAAAAATACCTCACTGTAATAGTATTAGCCCAGTTATATCAGAGAATGGGAGAACTTCCCAATGTATTTTTAAAATTGCATAATTGATTATGCCTTAGCTTTTGGTAGTCACTGATTTTTCAGTTTGTATTTTAAGTTCATAACAGTTTTATTACAATAGAGATATAATGAAACATTATGTATGAAACTCCCTTTCTATTAAATTTTGCTTATATATGAAGGTGCCTGAAGTTTCAGGACAAACTATAGGGTTCCATTTCATTGTGATGAAAATGGCAAGCCAAGGGTCACAGTGGCTCCCTGTGACTTCTTGTCTGTCAGTCAAGTCATTTCATAATAAGTCATGTTTTGTATGTTTTGTTTACTAAATCTATGAGATGATCAAGAGTAGGTTGAAATATCTCAAGATTTTTGTTTCAGGAATTAGTATAGGTTTTGCCTTAAATGAGAACAGTTAGTTTTATCCTTATTCAAAGATCTCCCTTATCACTTTGAAAATTAATCCATCATGATGAGTGAAGAATCTTATCATTAAAACAATTGGTTTTATCCTAATTATAGGATTTTCCTCCTCACTTTGAAAATTAATCCATCATGATCAGTGACGAATCTTATCAGTCAGATCAAAAGGGACTTTGTCTCCTGTATCTAATCAGGTCACTATTCAGTACCCAACATAGCCCATCCTTTACTATGGATAACATTATTAGTTTTGTGTTCTCATAAGTATTGAAGAGCTAGTGTATGATTTCTGTATCTTGCAAATGAGATGAGACAAAATTTTGCATTTATAAATTGTGTTTTTTTAAAAAGCCATTGTTTGCTGTTACTGAACATCAAACCCAACTGATGAAGCTCTGAGAAGATATCAATTGTTCCTTAATGTTAGTAATGTACCTGAGGAATTGACATTCTTTATTACAGATCGTGACAGTGTACTTTGATTTAGGCCATTTTTCAAACTGAATGACAAAATGCATTTCATATGACAACTAATGTTAACAAATTAACATTTATTGTTTATTCAGCAGCTAACTACAGTATTTGTTATGAAAGCATAAACTGATCAGATGGGATTGACATAGAATAAGTGAGCACAATCAAAAGGAAAAAACCTTAGACATCAAAAGAATAGAGAGCAGATCAGACCCACTGATAACATAGAGAAAACAGGCATATTAAGCCCTGCTTAATGTTTGAATGTAGATGAACTGGTACTAAATAGGAAACATCTCAAGTTTAAAGACTGAACTAGAAAATTAAACCAGATATTGTTGATATAATGGAAAGGATGCTTACTAAGAAAATTGAGATCCATCTGTTTCTCCTGAGGCATATATGATAGCATGGAGGAAAAGAGAAGACACAAGGGGAGGAGGACAAGTTTCAAGAAAAAGTTGTTGATGGTCTGTAAACAGTACCTGTAATAGCACTTAATGAGAAAACTAATTTTAGGAAAGACTTTTATAAGTGTTGATAATTAATAGTGCTTCAAAGAATTATAGGGTACTAGAACACCCAGTTAAACAAAATAACGAAAACAGTCTAGATGGAGCAAGAGGCAGAAACATACACACAAGTCAATGATGGTAATGTTCTAAAAATAGGTGATTTTAACTTTAAAGAATGAAGATAGACAATCATGGGCCTCTGTGAGGTAGTGGTTATCATTCCTGACCATGAGTTATGCATGGATATGCCCAGGGTTGGGCTTACCTGGGTTCAAATTCTAGGTGTGGCAGTCAGTCTGCACCCATACCAGGTGTCCAACCTCCCTTCAGGACTGGTCATTAGATGAGTGCTAGTGATAGTGAGTGAAGAAAGAGGAAGTTAGAAAAGGAGACTTGGCTTCATGAAAGATGTTTAGCAGCAAAAGAGTAGAGAATTGTGTTTTGGAGAAGATACAGCTGCATGATAGCCCGCCAGCATTTAGCAAGTACAAGAGAGCAAAAAGAAACAGAGTGAAAGTATAGATTTTTGCAAAGCCCCACACAGTGAGAGAAGAATGTGAACTAAACTGTATGATAGATATAGGGGGAGAAAGACTGGAAGAGGTGACAGAATTTAAGTATTTAGAAGCTATCTTGGGTAATTGAAGTGATAAGGAAGGAGAGGTAAGGGAGGGAGCAGTATAGGGTAAAAAAGTCACTGGGTCCCTTGATAGAATAATGAAGGGTGGAAGTGTAAGTATGGATGTGAAGAAAGGATTAAGGGACAGCATAGTTCCCCCAACCCTTACCTAAGCAGCTGAAACATGGACATAGGATGAGTCACAGAGGTCAAGAATCCAGGCTGTGGAAATGTCATTTGAGAGGAACATGTGGTTTAACCAGATGGAATGAAGACATTAAATTGGAAATCTGTGAGAGATTTGATATGGCAGGAAATGCAAGTAGAATGAATTGTGGAGTGGTATGGTAAGTGAAATGTAATACTTTTAGGTGGTTTGGACAAGTGGAAAGAATGTAAGATGGGGAATTTACAAGGAGAGTGTTATATAGTACAGTTATAGGGATTGGTGTGAGACCTATGACATGGGGAAATAATGTGAAAGAGTACTGGAGGGAGAGAAATAGGGGAAAAATGGATGGAATGATGGATGCGAGGTAGGCATTAAAGACAGGGATAAGTGGAGACTTGCCATGGCCACTCCCTTGAAAGGAGTTCCTGGAGGGAACAGGCATTAGAGATATAGTTAGATATATAAAAGAGGGTGTGAAACAAGTCATATTTAACAAGATAAGATAGGATGAGAAAAGATACTGTGGAAAATTATTATGAATAAAGCACATGATAAACCAAATTTGTTCCATGTAATTTTTAGGAGTATACTCTGAGTTAAAGAGCAGCTAATTATGCTGAAAGATTAAGGGAATTGTTGCTGAAGGCAATGAGAATTATACAAGGAACTGAATAATAAGTTCATATGTGTGTTTACAGGTTAGTAAATTATGGGAATAGGGAGGAGGACTTGAAAGTGTTAGAAATGACACAAGTAAGCTACTCAGGGATCTTGATCCATTCAAGTCATGTATTTGATAAACTCTCCATTTGTGCTCAAGGAGTGTACAGAAACACTTCACAAGCTGCTGAAAATATTGTTAAAAAATTATTAGAAACAACTATAGTGCCAAGGAAAGTTGAGAATTTTCATTTAAGTGTAAACCAGTATCCACTGAGTGTGACTTGTATAATGATTTAGAAAAGATAATCAGAAAGCAAATTGATAATAACTGAAAAAGGTTAAACTACCAGGATGAGAGGCAACATTAGTTTAGAGGAAAGAAGTCATCAGTAATGAACCTTCTGTACCACTCTAACAGAGCAAGCTCTATTTTAGAGAGAATGGAATGGTTAATTACTTGTTCTTGGACTGTCAGAAGTCAGTCGACACTTGCCCATATTGGTTGGTAAAGGGGCTGGATTTTCTGACCGGCATAAGAGGGAGACTCCTTGATAGATCAAAAATTGTATTATTATGAGGGAACAGAGGACCCATATTGGAGAAACCTTATTCTAGATGGATTGGGATAATCAGTGGTGTGTTACAGGGATCAGCTGTAGGTCCATTGTTATTCTTGATCTATGTAAATGACCTGTCAGAATGACTAGATTTATACCTGACTATGTTTCTTGGTAATACTAGATTCATTAGAGAAGTAAGGGATGATGACGTATTGCCAGAATGAGTGAAGGGATCTTCACAAGCTCCAGAGTTGGTCTCATTCATTGTAAATGATATTCAGCCTAATTTAAATGTAAAGTGATGAAGACAGGACACAGTGAAAGATCTCAGTTAGAGTGAAATAGTAAGGCAGGAACAAGTTATGTTAATCTGTAAGCTCAAGGCACAAGGAGTAAACATTTTATCCAGTCTGTTGCCAGAACACCAAACTAGGAAAATTGTCAAGAATGCAATCTGTTTTCTTGTTAATGCTTGTATTGTTTGAAACCCATTCTCCTGAAAGTGCTCCAAATAAGTTGTCTCACCCATCCTGACATTCTAGTAAATTAGGAGTTACTGAAAGATTCTGTTATGAACCATTTAAACCTAGCATATCAGAGACATTTAAAACCATGATGCAATTCTCAGGCATTTAAATCTTAGTGTGCCACAGCCTCTCAAAGCCTGTATAACCAGTGACCCATTGTGTCACCCATCACTTTCATTTCCTTCTGCTTTGTATAGAGATCAAGTCTTCCTCTGATATCATAGGCAAAATGATTCTTCATGATCTTCTGAATTGTCCAAATATATTAGTTGCCTGCAATCATCATCTAAACCTTGCAAAATCATATTCTCACTACATAGCAGGGTTAGGGAACCTGATGGGGGAGTACATCACATCCTCCTTCCATAGATTTTTCTTGGTAAATGTAGACTTATGGATATTTCTGTGGACTAGTTGGAGTTACAGGTGACACATGGCATTTATACATGTCTCCAGTGAGAAGAGGATCCATTGATTCTTTCAGATACTGGCAAGAAAATTCAAAAAGACACATTGCATGTAGTTAGAACCATAAATTGTATGTTATATTTAGTTTGGACTGAAAGGGTAAGGTGCATGGATAAGGAGAATTTTATTATTCTGTTTACAGAATATTATAGTCATAAATTAGAATATGCTTCTTAAGCTTGGTCACCAAACTTAAAGAAACAAAGAGTCAGTTGAAAAGTCCAGAGGAGGGCAACAATGATGGCACCTGAAATAAGAGACTAGTTACAGGGAGAAGTCTTAGAATACGTAGGTGCCCACTATGAACAGTTCTTTGAAAGATGAAAAAAGTAAAGGGTCAACCAGAGGTCATGGCAAGAAGTTAACCCTTGGGGTGCATCATGCTAGTACATTGGTGTGCTCGACAGCCTGCAATGTGCCAGTAGACTGGCAAAGATTATGGTGTCATTGTTTTAAATTCCCAGTTGATATGTGATTCTATATCTTACACAAAGATGACATTAGCAACCTAAAAACACAGAAAAATTTCATATAATACAGCCACTCTTAGATCATCAAAGAGAGTGTAATTGCATGAATAAGGCAGGAAGCCAAATTTACTCAGTACTATTGAAGTCAGTTTTATGATAAAAGAAACAATTTCTTCTGTATTACTGTTTTTATTTTGGATGAAAATCAGGTATATTTATTAATTCATGTAAATGATGTTCAGTGTGTTTAGATATGTTATTAGAAAACTAGTTCATATAATATATAGATACACCTATATTGTGCAAAAGAATATGTAAATGATACATACTGTATGTGTAAGACAGTAGATAGAAAAACCCTTAAACTTTTAATGTGTTTGGATGTATGTAGAATGAAATTACACTCAGAAAAAAAACAGTCATATCATATACTAACATAAATGAGCATCCATGCCTTCAGCCAGGGCCCTCCCTTGTTAACTCAGTACCCTTCTGTAAGAAATGATAGAGATATTCTGTAAGGAAAAGAAATTTAGAAAACCCCCTCCTTACATACATAGACACACTGAGTGAGCATCATTTCAGATGTATGCTGCTTTTTAGGATTTAAGCAAATAACTTGTTAGAAAGGATGTGAAGATGTACTTTTACATTACTTTTTTTTTTTAGTGTACCTGGTGTGATGTATGGGAGAGTGTGAAAAGATAGTGGCATGCAGTGAACATCAGATTGGAGAGGAACTGTATGTTTCAGAAGAGTTAGAGGATGTGTAGATCACATGTTTGCTTTGAAGAATTTGTGTTGAAAATACATTATAGCATATAATAGGGTTGATAGGAATGCTTTGTGGAAAGTGTTACGAATGCATTTTGTGGGAGGAAAGCTATTAGAAGCTGTGATGAGTTTTTATCAAGAAAGTAAGGCATGTATGCCAGTGGGTAGAGGAGGGTGAGTGGCTCCAGGTGAAGATGGGTCTCTGCTGCAGGGATGTGTGATGTTATCATGGTTGTTTTATGTTTGTGGATGGGGTGGTGAGGGATGTGAATGGAAGGGTTTTGGGAAGAGATGCAGGCTTGCAATTTGTGAGGTGGGGGTTAGGAGGGGAAGCAGTTACTGTTTGCTGATGACATGGCACTGGTGACAGATTTGAGTGAGAAACTGCAAAGATTAGTTTATGAGGGAAGGATAGTGTGTGAAAGGAGAAAGTTGAGTATAAATGTGAAAAAAGGAAGCTTATTAGGTTGAGTAATGGGAAGAGACAGGTTGGTTAGATTATGCGTTTGAATGAAGAGAATTTGGAGAACATAAAGTTTTAGTTCCCTGAGAGTGGATAATGGAACCATGTGAGCAGAACTGAACTATAGGTTAGGTGAGGGGAGGTGAAGGTCCTGGACACATTTAGGTATGAGTCAAGAGAGAGGTCATTGTCTGTGAGGACAAAGATGGACATGTTCAATGGTACAGCAGTCCTGATGGTGTTTTAAAAATGCAAAGCATGGGCCCTAGATGACAAAAGTACAGAGTGGATGAATGTTTTTTGATATGAAATGTATGAGGATGATAAATGGTGTAAGGGGAGGTTGATGGAAAAAGCAATGATAGGGTAAGAGAGAAGTATGGTACAAGAAGAGTATGTATGAGAGAACTGGTGTGTTGAAATGGTTTGGACATATGGAGAGGGTGAATGAGAGACTGTCTTAACAAATGTTGGAGGTGGAGGGAATAAGGAGAACGGTGAAACCAAGGAGGATGTGGAAGGATGCCATAGATGGCTATGTAGTATAATGCAATAGAAATTTTGAAATGGAATTGAATACAGGTTGAGCATTCCTAATCCAAAATTCAAAAAGCTCCAAGATCTGAAACTTTTTGAACAGCAACATGACTTCACAAGTGGAAAATTACACCCCTGACCTCACTTGCCCATGCTGGTCTCTGACACTCTGTTGGCACCAGTTTGTTACAAACCATCAGCACCTCCAGACCTATGTGCATTTCTCACAGTGCTTTTTGCTTATTCTCAGCTCTGTGTACAAAGATATTGTTGAAAATGTCAAAAGGCCTGCAGATAACCCTATGGGTTGTGACACCTTAGCTTCCTGATATTTCAGTGTTACACAAACTTTGTTTCATGCGCAAAATTATTAAAGATATTGTATAGATTACCTTCAGGCTACGTGTATAAGGTGTCTATAAAACATAAATGGATTTTGTGTTTAGACTTGGGTCCCATCCCCAAGATATCTCATTATGTATATGCAAATATTCCAAAATCTGAAAAGATCCAAAATCTGAAACACTTCTGGTCCCAGGCATTTCAGATTAGGGATACTCAACCTGTACTAATGAAAAATAAATGTGGGAGGTTTTGCTCTTTCTGGATTTTGTAGTTGCCATGGACAGATCTTTGTGAATGCAAGAGTTATGGTAGAGATTGAAGTGATTTGGATATATACCTAGTTTCATTGTATTAGTTGGTGCAATTGAAGTAATTTATTTGAACAAGGTTATTGGTATGGATGTGAATACCTAGGCTCTACAATAATTCTTCCCTGGACTTTCCCCCAGTTATTTCCCCTATTATATGAATATATATATATAGCAGATTACAACCTAGCCTAACACAAATAAATTTTTATTAGTGTATCTTATTTTTATACAGAGGGAATAGTCCTTATCAGAATTTGCTGAACGGTTGAAATTGGCAGAGCATGTTATGGAACAGAAATTGAAAATAGAAATTATTAGTTTTGATTGTAAAGCAAACTTTAGGTATGTTAGTGTAAATACATGTGTTTTAGGAAATCTTAGAAGGCACAGTGTACCCACAACAATAAACACAAAGACTAATAGACAGATTAGTCAATTAGACACTAAAGATGAATATTTTATTTGCATTCTTTACTCTTTAGGATGAAGTTAGAAAAGTGCTGAATAAGAAAAAATGTATCAAACAGAACTAGTTATTGGTAAGTTAAGTAGGAAGTGTCAGTGCTATACTGTAACATTTTGGAGGGAATGACTGTTCGAATTATGTTTCATTATTGCAAGCATTGTTTAGGTGTTAGAGAATGGCACAGATGAAAGGGGAGGAAAAGGAAGTATTTTAGACAGATGCTGTGTGTATATAGATGAATCATTTCATATGAATTTGATTATAGAAGGTTTATTGTAAACACTGGGGGCTGCCTTTTTGACATAGATAGGTGCAGATACATCCACCCTGCTCTTCTGTTCATTAGTATAATCTTTTGTGTTGCAGACACTACACGAAGTCCTCGAAAGGATGAAGAAAATGGAAAGAATTACTATTTTGTTTCACATGATGAAATGATGGCTGACATTGCAGCAAATGAGTATTTGGAATATGGTAAGAAGTGTTAATGTTGTACTTCTTTCTATGAAATTGCTCCTTTAGTATGCAGCAGAAACCAGATTTATAGAGTTCATGCCCGTTAGTAAGGGATGTAAGCTTAAAAGGAATTCTTGATGCCTTTATCCTCTACATCAGGTAATATATATAGTAACTTATATATTTGCAGTATGATCCTTTAGGATGAGTAGGATGAGGTGGTTCTCGCAAAAAGAAGTGGCACAAAGGGTAAAGGCAGTGGTATCACTGTAGATTACATTTACTACCCAAATCTTCCATCTTTGATGTATTGTGTATGAGAAGTGAAAGATAGTGCAGGGAGATATATTGTTTAGCTGTGTTGCTGTATGCCATAGCTACAAATGCTACACTGCTGTGTAGATCCTGATGCCACTCCATATTTTGACAAGTTTTTTCCAAGTGCCTTATTTGTATATCAGAGCTACTAGATACTGAAAGGCCCATTATTTATTCATTCATGTTTATCCTTCATTGAAGAAATTCTCTTCGATTCTGCTCATATTATCAGTGAGAAGCATGGTGTCACTCATAGCAGACAAAACTAGAATGAATTCAATTCTTCCTAGTATTTACTTACTGTTCATCAGTGAGGAGCATGATGTCATTCATAACAGACAAAACCAGAATGAATTCAGTTCTTCATAGTGTACACTTATGCTGTTCTTCATAGTGTTCACTTATGCTGTTCATCCTAGCATTCACTTACACTATACACAGTGGTTGTTTAAAAGATCCCCCATTTGGTCATATTTCCTTTTCATGGTTCAAGTCTCACTTTCATGGTTATGAATGGTAGAACAGACACAGCTAAAGTGTAAGTCGCAAGGTTAAGTCCAAATTTGCTAGTGGAAATCGTTTCCCTACTACTTGACAGAGTCTGAATGATGAATGCTAAGCAGTTTTGTCCTATCTTTGATGCTGGATCCATACCAGGAATACCCAGCTACCTAAACAAAGTATGTGCTACTCTTAGATTGCAGGCTCCC
Source organism: Panulirus argus (assembly GCA_038088735.1). Classification (NCBI taxonomy): domain Eukaryota; kingdom Metazoa; phylum Arthropoda; class Malacostraca; order Decapoda; family Palinuridae; genus Panulirus; species Panulirus argus. The sequence continues at coordinate 10,375 of JAYMFT010172770.1, forward strand.
ACAACAAACAAAATGGTCATGATTATCCCTTCTACGGCTACTGAAATCATTATTTGAATTTCAGCTCTCACCATAAAAGTCCTGCCTGTAGGTGAAATGATACAGCCCTTTTACATTATTTAGATCAAGATGGGCCTCTGTCATCAATAAAGTCCTGTTCATAAGTGAAGTGATACAGCCCTTCTTGCATTAGTCCAGTCAAGATGACCATTGTATTAATGGGAATGTAGGCACATTTCCAGAATAAACGTTACATAGAATTGCATTGAGCGACCCATGTTTTGCCATAGACACCTGGTATGTAAATGAAGGTGAATATTTATTTATTTATTATACTTGATTGGTGTTTCCCATGTCAGCGAGGTAGTGCCAGGAAACAGACGAAGAAAGACCCATCCTCTCATATACACACTTATATACATACACGGACATTTATACGCAATGCATACGTATACATATCAACATATACATATATACATACATACACATACACATGCATGTACACATGTACATGTTCATACTTGCTTACCTCCATCCATACCTGATGCCATCTTTTCCCACAGGAAACAGCATCGCCATTCCCTACGCCAACGAGGTAGCACCAGGAAACAGATGAAAAAAGGCCACATTTGCTCACACACAGTCTTTAGGTTTTGCCTTCATGTTCTTTAGAATTGCCACTAAATACCTTTCATAAATGTTCTGCACCATCATTGTACTGTATTAGCTGTACAATAGCTTTGGTACGTTTATGGTATTATAAATTGTTTTGTTAAAATAGACAGTATATAATGTCATTATTTGCAGTACAGGGAGAGAGTTTTATTCTGGAGGGATTCCACTCATTTTTTATTTTTTTGTCAAATAGCATTTCAGTATTTGAATACTCTGACATTCACAGTTTCATCCACTGCCCATACTCAGAAACAGGGCTGTACACCTTTAAATATCAGTTGTCACAGGTTTCTTTTCATGGCACGTGGTTGCTCAGGTACTGCATCTCATGAAGAACTTTTTGTTGTCTGATTCTGAAACTTGCAGGCTTTAATCAGATCACACTTCCCTCTTCTTAGCACCAGGACTAGTTTGAATCCCTGCTATCTTCCCTGAAAATGCAAAGATTACAAAAGCAAAACTTTTGATGAAGTTATCGAGACAAAGCGTTGGTTAATGAAGATTAGCAGTTACACACAAATTGGCACATGTAACACCGGTACACAAAGGAGGATATAAGCCTCAGCCAAAAGAGTAAGGACTAGATAGTTTAACATTAACATGGGAAGTCTTTTATAGAGAGATGAAAAAAAATGCTGGATCATATGACTAAAAGCAGTTACATAACAAAGGCCAATACACAACCTCATCTCTCTATTCATTACATTGATATTATATGAAGTACTACTATATATACGAAATTCTTATACAATGAAATAGAATGGGCACCTTTTTGAGACCTTGGCAAAGCATTTCAGACAGTGAACTGTACAGTTTTACTTTAGAAAATTTCTAAACAAAATAGTAAAGTTAATGAAAATGAATCAAAGAGTTCTCAGTTAACAAATTTTAAAGTTGTTTGAAAAAACACACATTGAGAAAAGAGAACCTTCTGTCAGGAGCACCACAAGAAAAGGTGTTGGGTTTACAGTTGGTAGTAAAGCTGTAGAAATCAAGAGGGAGGAGAAAGAAAATAATCTTGTTTTGGAAATGACAAGGGAGAGTAAAATGATGTGATCAGATAAAGAGAAAATCCCTGAATATAATTTCTGAATGGGAAAAGAGTACCTGATGGATTTTAACAAAGAAAGATTTGTACAAATATGTCATGGATCAATTGAAAACATATCAGCAACTTCCAACAAAGGCCCAGGAGGAAATGACATAGAAAATTAATTACAACATAAAAGACCTTAAGAGTTATCATTAATAAGAAACTTGAATCCAAGGGGTACATTGACAAAATAGTACTGTCTGTCCGAATAATGAGTGGCATAATAATGAGAACTTCCATGATAAGGGAAGAAAGCAAATGATGAAAGTGTCTAATGTAAACATAAGAGGCAAAATTGAATTATTGCTGCTTCATGTGGTCATCAATCAAACAGGTGATAGCAACCAAGTTGAAGAGAATTAGAAAATATTTCACAAGCAATATTGAGGATCTTGAATGTATGAATTATTTTGAGAATGAAAGAAATGAAACTGCATTTTAGAAAGTCATAATAAAGTTATGTGATAGTCTCTGCTTTGCAGCCTATTGAGGGCATAAAGAATAATATACTTCACTGGATTTGAAAGCGTCTCGACAATGAATTTTATGGAACTGATAATTCTCTGATAACCCTCTGGTAGGCAAGACCCTTTGACTTCACCATAAAATTTATGACTACATGAAGTGAGTATACCTTGCAGGATATCTGCCTGCTTAAAAGTTAGTACTTGGGAATGTACTTAAAAGATATAAAACAAAATATGTAAGAATCTAGTAAAAAGATTTGAAAAGCATCTGTAAGGAAATAACGAGAAAAATCAGAACCATGTATGAAACCACTTCAGAAAATTTGAAAATTATATTACATGTGGTAAAGGTAAGTCCTAGATGAACATAGGATTGACAACTTTAGAATGTGGCTGGTGGCAGAGAAGCAGCATTATTCATCAGGCAAGATTTTTGGTGAGTGCTTCATGCTAGCCCGACCTTTTTGGCAAAGTTTCATCTTAGGTACTCATAGGTAGGTACACTGTGGTGGACTGATTTGTAGCCCTCAGCCAATCATTATTATTTCAGCTGTCCTAATTCATCTAATACCTTTGTTGCCTTCGAAATATTTACGCTTTTCGAGGTGCAGTGACCTGACTTGAGAGGCATAATTCAGATTTGGTCTGTTATGCTGTGAAGAGTTTACCAGACATTTCTTTAAGCTTGAACATGATTCTAATATTTACCAGCAGACAGTTTCCCTTTTTCACAGTTCTCTTGATGTGGAGTTCTGGTAATAGGTTAAGCACAGGTTTGATCCCAAGGCCTCTTTCACACTTTTGATTCCTTTAGCTTTTTTCCTGCCTGGTAATAATTGTGTTGAGGCCATCTTTCACTGTGATGCATCCTCATTACTTTATACTTGCTTGGATTGAATTTTATTAACTTTTTAACTCACCAATTCTGGAGTTGGTCCTGGTGTCCTCATAAGCTGTTGCAGTCATCATTATTCAAACTACTCTCTTGATCTTGCCATCATCCTAAGATATGTTCTGGTAAAAGCCCACTCTTATCAAGCAAGTCATTTATGTACATTAATAATGGCATTGGACCATGTGGCACACCACTGATGACCCCATCCCATTTTAAAATTGTCCTTCTAACTTGTGTCCTTTGCTTCCTACCACTAAGGTAATCATCCAATAAATGGAACTTCTTATTGCTGCTTGTAGATATTCCTTCTTAACCCTTTCACTTCTGTTGTCATCATAAGATACCCTTTGAGCTCATTGCTCTGGGCATCATATGATTTCTTAATGGTACCATCCTTGTCTGAAATCCCAGCTGATGTTTGATTTCACAACTTACCCTTAGATGTCACAACCAGTCTCCTGCCACTCCAGTCACCCTTATGTCATCATGCAGGATGCACATGTGTTGACTAGTTGTTGTGCCACAGGTATGTACCCAGTCACTTACATTAAATATGATATGTAGGGCAATCGATGGATAAAGTGATGGAGAGGATTGCTTGTATCCATTATGCTTTTCAGTTGAAATGAATAGGAGTGAAGTGTTTGTTGGAGTAAGACGCTGAATGCATTTGGAACTAGGACCTTTTTACATCCTTTTTGACAAGGAAAAATGATATTGTTAGCAAGAAATATGTAAATACTACAACTTTTGTTTAGATGGCAGTCATTCTATGCTCTTTCTTACCACAAGATGTAGAGTGCTCTGTTTGTATACAGTGATGAAGAAGAAGGCTTATATACATCTTGCTTATCAGGTGAAGAAGAAGAAGAATGAAAGCAGGGCATATATGGCATCAAGTAAGGCTCGCAGCAAGAGTGAGATACAATACTTAGGCAAAACAACAAGCATGGGTCAGCTCACGCCATCAGATAGGTTTACCACATTATCACACACTTTCTGGAGACTTTCCCGCAAAGGGAAAACAGAGTTACAGGACAGAGATGGTGTTAGTTTATGTTTGTATGAATACCAGCGCTGTGCACAGAACATTTGAGTTATGGCGCAGGTGTAAAAGGAAGGGCGTTCACCCCTCTCCCGTCAGCCACTTCAACACTGCCCACCTATTCCTTTTGTGTTGTAAAAGGCAATTAAGGGGAAGGCATAGGGTTGGAAGTCCTACCTTCTTGTATTACTTTCTAAAGTAGGAACACATAAAGGAGCCTAGCAAGGCATTTTTCCTGTAGGTGTCATTCATATGTTCTTGATTCTGCCTAACTTATGTGGAAAATATATGATTTTCTCTCTTTTCTCTCAGTTCTCTCATTCTGGTTTATCACCTCCCTCATTAGAAAGTTACTGCTGGAAACAGATGAAGGGAAGGCCTCATTTGCTCACATCCATGTGCAGCGCACCAAAACCACATCCCCTGTTCTCCACCCTCCTCATCTTGAAGTACCCATTTCTTGCTTTGTTGTATCTTTTATATTCTAGGTGGCTTACATTAATATTCTCTCTCTCTCTCAGAAAAAAAGTATTTTCAAGCTCTTTGCATTTTGGCATTCATTACTGAATTATGCCTCTCTCCTTTTCAACCTTACTCCTCTATGTAAATCCAGTGGTGCCCATATTCTAACTCCATTGTATATTTCAAAGAATGTACAATAGCATCGATCTGTACTCTGGGAATAGAATTCTATTTTCTGGTTTGCAGTCATCATTATATTTCTTATTTAGGTCCTGTTCCTTCTCTTATATCCCTCTAGTGTTTTTCTCAACCACAGACAATAGAGCTGTATTTTTTCATACTTGTTTGCCATTTCCAGCATAAAGAGGTAGCACCAGGAGCAGATGAAGAACAGTCTCATTTGCTCACATTCACACTCTAGATATTATGCATGATGTACCAAAATCAGAGCTTCTTATCCACAGCCAAATCCCACATATCTTTCCCCAGGCCACTTCATTTGCTCTGGTTCAGCTCATCAACAGCATATTACACCTTGTATGCCAAATCACTCCAGTTTGCTCTATCCTATGCATGCCTCACTTTCCCCTACAAATTCAGGAATTTCTTTTAAAGCATCTCTCTGACTTGGTCTTTCCATCTCTCCTTTGTCTCTTCCCTCTATGTGATCCCTTCAGTTCTGACAAGTTTACCCTTTAATTCATTCCCTTCTCACTCATCTTCATATGTCTAAACCATTTCAACATGCTCTTCATCTCTCAAACATACATTTTTTTCTTCCATACCTATCTCATACACTGTTTATCTCTTATTCTATCAGTGCTCTCCACACCACACACTGTCACAAAACATTTTATTTCCAATACATCCACCCTCCTCCGGACTTTATATTTAGGGTGCACTCCTCACATCCATGCAACACCATTAGGCCTCATCATTAAACATACCCATCTTTACCCTCTCAGACAATGACCTCTCACTCCACACACTTCATTGCACCCAGGACCTTGGACCCCTCACCTTCCTATAGGCTTAATTCAGCTCCCTTGGTTCCATCCACTGCCTTGTCCACTCTCAGGTCTCAGACACATTCCAGGTTTTCTCCATCCAAACTTGCTCTTCATTCACCTTTTCTCTCCTGCTAAACTTAACACAGAAGTCCCTTGCAGACCACTAAGTTGCATTCCTGGAAGACCTCTGTGATTGGCTAGGAAATTTGGGATTAGGGGAAGTGTCGTTTGGGATACATAACTTAAGTTCAGTAATGACCACTTTTGGGTTAAAAAGAAGCATATTGTGCTTTAAAAATATGCTTAATCTACAAAAGTACAAAGAAATAAAAAACAAAACTAAGGAAATAATATGATGGCATTATGTCATCCCTTATGCTGCATCTCTGTACTCCTACAAAGCAGCCTGGTTGTAACCCACCTGCTTTTCCCTACAATTGGTGATCTGCTGAGCTGGGCTTCAAGCAGATAGTAGCCACATAATATTTGCCCAATGCATGGATAAGATTTTGTTGGTGCTGTGGAAAACCATGAATACTCAAAACTCTGTGCGTGTATACTGAAAACCTTGGTTTGCAGAACTGTGGTAAGTAGGCAAAGGACCTCTGTGACCTTACTTTTATTCCCAGTAACTCTCAACTTTCTCTCCCCAGACACTCTCCCAAACTCAGAGACTAGCTTTTGCAGTTTCTTATGAGTCTGCCACCAGAGCCATACCATCACAACAGAATGAAAGTCCATACCAATCTCTGAGGGCCTCACAGTTACACATCCCTCACTAACCTATCAATAAACAGATGTCTTTAAACTGTGGTAATATAGAAATCCTTAATGAAACATATGTACTTCACATGTTATGGAAGAAAATACATAAAAAGTAGTGTACTGTCCTCTGTATTGGTGTAGGAGGGTACTGAGATAATATGGGAGAGTCCTGCTAGGTAACATGGTTACTCGCTTTCTTTCTACGTACACCTAAACACATTGCACACTTTATGGTTTATTTAACATCAGTGATTTCACATCCCATATGTGTTATTAAGACAGTTTTCCATTTTATACACATTTTTCTATATTTATGAATTTAGATATCATTTATACACACACACACACACACACACACACACAGAAACACACCCGCAAACACACACAGAAACACACACACACACACACACACACACACACACACACACAGTATTATTAACATGAATGCTTGAAAAAGTTATTTTCATCTAAATATAAACTCAAGAAATTATTTCTTTTATTGTAAAATTGACTATGATGTATACCATAGAAATCTGGCTTACCTCCCTGATGACGTAATGACCCTTTTCTTTGATGACTTATGGATGATTATTGTATTGCATATTTTTTTCCAGCTGTGTTTTTAGGTTACTAGTGCATCTCTGGATAAGATGTGGAATCATATATCGGTAGGGATTTTTAAACAGTGCCATCAAAATGTTTAGCAATCTAGTAGAATGTTGAAGGTTGTACAGCAGACCAGTGTGTTGGCATGTTGCAGGCCAAGGTTTAAACACACCTTTCTCGTAGAATCACCTTCACCCGTAACCACTCACCCTCCTCTCTTCTTACATGCATACATATCTTACTCTATTAATAGAAACGCCTCAATACTTATAGTATCACGTAATACATTATCATATTTTCCAATGGTGTATCATTTGGTATGTTCCATGCTATTTGTATGTAAAAACAAGATTTCACAAAGATAGCGTATCTAGCCCCTTGTTTTCATGTGCTCTGTGATGTGCTGTTACAACTAATTCTCTTGTATACATTCTTTGAACTTGTGTCTCCTTTAGAGTCTAAGTTTTGCTAGTCTAATTCTTTGTACATTATTTGAAGTCACCTGCTCTCTTCAGCTTCCTGATTGTTTCTTCTTTGTTATCAGTGTTTATCTGTTGTGAGTCACTGCAGTTCCATGGAGGGATTTAAACTAGCAGCACTATTATATACTTTCTTCCTTCAGTGGTTTTACCTATGGTGTAGTGTTTGAATGCACCATCCTTAATGTTTCCTGGACTTTAAGAATGTGTATGAGGATGGTAGAGTTTGTGTGTGGTGAGGTGAGGCAGTGAACACTAAAATTCTCTTTTGCTAATAGACTTAATCATTGATACTGTAAGGAGGTGTAATCAAAAGTAATAAAGAATTAATACAAAAACGTACTCATATATTATATAGGAAAAGAAAAGGACAGGAGAAAGAGCATTAGTTTGGAAATGAAATTAAATGGTATACAATGCTTTCATTATGTTAGAGCAAAATGTGAGAAAAAAATATAAAGAAATATTTATTAGTATAAGTAGTGCTTGTTTGGAATAAAGTGATTGATAAAATTACTGTACCCCATCTTGAGTTTTTTCTACTCCCTCAAAGCTTGTTATAACTTTTGTATTGTCGTCATTTACAGTTTCATCAGTTAGCATATTTCATTCATCCAATACTATAATGCTGTGAAAGTACTTGTTTGTGCCTTTTCTAGCAATTTCCTTGCTTAATTTTGTGTTATGGCTTGTGGTTGTTCTATCATATCTTTCAAAGAACTGTTCATTGTGAGTATCATCCAACTTAGTTTAGAAACTTGGCAGCTGTACTCATCATCTCTTACACTTTTATGCAATGTGGTGGGCGAAATTATGGCCTCTAATCTTCCACTGGAACTCAGCTTCTTTATTATGGTACCATTTCTGTAGCCCTCTTCATTACTTTTTGTATTAGTTCTCTGTGCTTCTTAAAGCATAGTGACAAAATATGAGACTTTTTTTTTCACACTGTGAACAATTTCTTGAATAATTCATTATCCATGTACTTTACTTGAATGTGATTATAAGATTTGCTAGCAGATACTTTTCCGTTTCAGTTCTCCTCATATAGAGTTCTTATAATAGGTTAGGTACAGTGTTGACACCCATGTCCCTTGGAAGTCAGTCAAAATGTCATAAAGCATTTGCTTCATTTCCAAACTAAATCTTTACGTCTTGGTCTTTTCTGTTTTTGGTGAGTATTCATACAGTATGTATTCTCGTTCATAAATATCAAAGTGTATATTTGTACATTGATTTATTTCATAATTTTCAATTACACCTCAGAATAGTATGAATATCAGATCTAGTAGTGAAAAAAATGTTTCTTGTTTCACAAAAAGATATAATCAGACTTTACTGCAGCTATATTAAACCAAACCAGGTACTACCTTAAGTGAATAAGTCCCTATTATCTCAGCAAATATAACAATGGAATTGCATTTAGCTTGACATGTGAAGCAGGGAATGCTTTTCATTTTTTAGTCATGAAGACTCATGTTTTATTCATTTGAAAAGTAACAGAGCAGCAACCTAATTATTTGATTTGGTATCTGCTTTTATGTATTTTCATATTTTGTACTTTACAGTTCATTGAGGAGGGATTTATTTGACCCAGTAGCATGGAGCATATAACCCACTTGTTGCAAAGCATAAAAGACTTAATATTCAGAATATAGAGTGCGACCATTTTTGTTCATAGAATATCTGTATTGTTTGTGATGCTTCCCACATTCAAAGGAAGGTAGCACATGGAAAATGTTGAGAGCAATTAGGTTATTAACCTGCTAATTCTCTGTTGTGAAGAGATCAGCAAAAGTGCTCAGAATATTTGCTAAAGATTTTTACTCACTGATTTAATTAGCATGTAACTATAGGTTACTTTGAGTAAGTAGTAGGCCATTCCAAAGTTGCCATGAGTGTATAGATGGAAAAATGATAAGGGCAAACTGACAGTCCCGTCATATCTACTAAGGGATGTTTCTTTATGTGGCAAGGACCTACTGAGGTGTTACCATCTTCTTCAACATATGATTGAATGAAATGTGCATACAGTTATAAGATTTAAACCTCATTCACCACTTTGTCATTAAGTAAGTTTTTTCTTCGGTAAGAAAGGATTTTATAGGAACTCTGCTTGAATTAGTATCTTATATGATGAAAAGGATGGGTACTAACAAATACTGTAGTAATGTACTTCATTTTCTTCACTCTCTGGAATGGAAGGTCAAATTAACTTTTTTAGTTTACTCATGTACGAGGCCATAGATAAAGCAGCAGTGTTATCGTCATTTGTAATTTATTAAGCTGTTTTTCATTCATTACTGAGTTATTTTTGTATCACACTGTGCTTTGTTGTTTCTTGACTTGGCATAATATCTTTAGACTAGAGTTAAAAGCTAAACTAGCCTCTGACTTTTTTCTTAGCATACTGTTACGCTAGCTTTTGTTACTACGTGTTATTATAAGAGAAGAAAAGTATCACTGCTGTGTAAAATGTATTTCAGATATGAGAAAATATTTTTATTAACTATAATATGATTACAGGTACACATGAAGATGCAATGTATGGCACAAAACTAGAAACCATTCGTAAGATTCACAGTGAAGGTCGTATGGCAATCTTAGATGTCGAACCACAAGCACTCAAGATCTTGCGCACTGCTGAATTTGCACCCTATGTTGTGTTCATTGCTGCTCCTTCCCTACAAAATATGACTGATGTAAGTTTTCATTTTTTTCATATGAGTATGTTTTAGTAGAGACAGGAATATGTGTGTAACCTGTTGTGTAATTGAGACTTTCAGAGTGCTCCTCTTTATCATTTCTACTCTTTTCCATTAAAAAGGAAAGGAAATGAAGTACTAAAGACTTCACTTGTAAATCATCCTGTTTGTTATTTATTGCTCACCTCAGATATATATGCAGGGACCCTTGACAAATCACTGATGATTCTTAAAATCCTCCCCATAAAAGATATGGTTCCAGCAGAATGAAAAATAGCCAGTTCATTTCCAGTATGTTGTAAAAAAGGCAACTAAGAAATTCTCCTGAAATACTAAGATTCTAGAATAGATAATCAGGAAGCAAAGATTTCTTTATTGTTACAGTAGGGGCTACTGAAGTGGAAGACAACACATATTTAAGAGGCAAGGCATATGTTTGGTGAATGTGTTGGATAACCATGATAGGGTTCCCATAGATCCTTGAAATGTCTCATATTGATATGTCAAAATTGTTATTTATGTCATAAAAAGTTTTAAATTTCACTTCAGGTTACCTTTATAATTTCATAGTTTAACCCATCAAATGCTATTGTGCTGTGTGTGGTACAGGACATCTCTGGCTCTTGACTGCAAGTGTGTTGTATATAATATGTGGCTTTTAAAAGTCCTAGGCATGGTGAGTTACGAACTAGTGAGTTGGGAAGCAATTACTGGTAACTCAGGTAATGTTTTCACATCCTTTCCCCGTATTTTTGTCAAATCAGCTGGTTATTAAGCATCAAGTTAATAAAGAAGATATTACATTGTTTCTGTGCTTCCAAGGCAGCAGGAGAGTTATATGAAAAATGTATAAAAGAAATGGAACATATGTTATTGGAAATTGTAACATAATTGCACAGACATGTATATGTTATATTGTAAAGAGGGATATATCATACAACTGGCAAAGTTACAACCAGAACATATATTTACCTGATAAACTCACGACACATGTAAGTAACATTTTACTATATTGATATATGTATATGTCAGTTGTTTCAGGAAAAAATTGCTCTTTCAAATGGTAAGAGAAGAATATCAAAATTCTTTTTAGATAAATGGTAACAAGATTATTAATAGGGCTTGAGCAATAAACGTAATATATTGGCAATGCTTGTTCTTGTTGCTGCATATGTGGAAGCTCATTAAAAATGGTTATACTTGACAACCGGTTAAAAAATGTTTTTGTAGGTGACATCACTATCCAGTTTTCTGATATGTTGGATGTAGAAGCCAGGGATATGAGCTTCCAAACTTTGAGCATTGCAAACCCAGGTCACTTTTCCCCATGAGAAAATGAAAAATTGACCTAGGTTGTGGGATATTTCTGGAATGATGCTTCTGTTATCCCACAGTCAGGCATTGGTTGAGTGCAGATTTCAAATAAACAAAGAAGTTGAAATCTGCAACATGCGCCAAAATCCTGTAATTGCACCTAGACAAGTATGTGATTATGTCACTTTCTGTGGAAGTTTCCAATGTGCCCATCACAAAGGAGCTGTTGAATTTTGTTCTTCTTACAAGATCTAGATACAGGGCCCATCTGGAAGAGGAGGAGATAAAAATTACAGAAGAATGAGGCCAGACACAGTAATAAATTGAGGAAGAATTGAAGTGAATAAGTAGAAAAGAAAAACTTTGCATGATATATATAAAAGTCTGTGTGAAGATGCGGACAAGCTAGCAAAAGAAGCAGAAGGGAAGATAGGGTGCCACATGGCAGAACTTTATACTAAATAAAAAAAAATTGAGTCAAAAGACTGGAGTCCATTGAAGGATGGGGTATTACTGTTTAAAAAGAAAACTGTAGAGCTGAAGCTCTTAACATACTAATCTTTAAACACACAAGTAAAAAACAACAATGGTGATTTTATAGTTACTATACATTTTATGCAAAGTACTGGAAAAAATGTGGACATATATAAGAAATGCATTCAGTTTCATGTTTACACCTGTATATGATGATATTAAGCTTTAATTACCAGACTGCATATAAACTATATATTTTTTTCTTTTGTTTTTGATGTAAATATTCAAGAAAAACAGGTCTTCTCCTTGCTTATATGATAGCTGCAGGGACCATGTATGAGAGGATAAGGAACATTTAGAATATGGGATGGTTGGGGGTTTGTATATTCTTGGACTGATGGAAGGCCTTTGATGTTCCCTGCAGAAGATAGGTGGTGAGGCTAAACACTACTTTGTTAGAGGAGCATTATATAAATGGACTAACATCTATTTAAGCTGGTGGGAACAGAAAACACATGTCAAGGGAGGTTTTCAAGTGAGGCTAGGGTGATGAGTGAAGTCCTTCATGGGTCAGTGCTTAGGCCACTGTAGTTTCTGACCAATTTAGATGATTTGTTAAATGAGGTGCCTAAGTGTATTTGTTGATATGAAGATTATGAAAGAAGTGAAGATAAAGAGAGATTGGATGATACTGCAGAAAGATCTGAAGAAAATACTGTAGTCAGACAAGTGTGTTAAGAAATTAGACCTTGGAATATGAAAGGTCATGAATTTTGTATTGTGTGGCATTGTAGTATTCATAAGCCTTTCATGAAATTAGCTAATAGTAATTTGCTTTTTTTCTGTTTTGCAGTATGATGGAAGCTTAGAACGGCTAGCAAAGGAATCAGACATGCTCAAGCAATTATATGGCCACTTCTTTGACTTGACCATAGTGAACAATGACATCGAAGAAACAATCCGACAGTTGGAGAAATCTATTGAAACTATGAATATGACACCGCAGTGGGTGCCTGTGTCATGGGTTTACTGACAGCCCGCCCCTCCCCGAGACAGTCCCTCTGACTGCTATTGCTGTGGAACATCACGGAGCAAAGAGGCTAACAGACGAGCCCACCAACACCATAGAAGGTGATCCAGTGGAGCATAGAACCACACAACCATGACCAGAGTGCCACAATCAAAGTCTCGCAAAACATAATGCCTCATTTTATCCTAAGATATATAAAAAAAATTTTTATAAAAATAGCAAAAGAGATCAGACATTACAGCCAAACACTGCACATAATGTGTGTATCTAAGAATGTTTTGTATGACAAGTGATGATGGAAAGGGAGAGGAGATACAAGCCTTGAGAGTGGTGTAATAAGTAGTATATAGGTTGTGGGAATTTGCTCAAAGTGGGAATATATATACAATAGGGATATGCATATATTTGATAAATTTTTTTAATATGTTAGGTAAAATAGTGACTTATTTCTTTGATCTTTAGTGAAAGTATTTCCTCATGCACAGAACACAAACACACATATGTTATTTGTATTTTGATGGTAACGAAAGCCTTCCAGAGTTTAGACAATCTGGGGGTTGTTATTAAAAGTAATATCAGCTAAGAAGTTACATTAACTATAATTTAAGATTAATCTGTTATGTTTATTTTATCAGTGAAGAAGGTGATATTGCTTTTATTGAATTTCATGAAGCACAGAATAGTGCTAATATGAGATAATTGTTCAAAATTATGGCTGTTTTAAGAATCAGATATAGAAGCCTATGGAACATGATATGTGGTAGATTACATTCACAAATGAAACATCAGATATGTTAATCTTTACTGAGAGTTTACTGTTTTTAATATATTTTTCAACATAGCACACAGATAATATTGCTAAGAACCATACATTCAAAAGGGATTATTTATTCTGTTATAGATAATGCCACAGATTAAACAGAATACTTATTTTTTAGTGAACTGAAGAATATTTTTGAAAATCTATCAGAAAACAAGGCTAGAGAGAGATTCACTGAGCGATGATCATCATCCGAGAGAAGAGCCTGCGTGAATCTATAGTGTACCATGGTTGTGTGTGATTCTCGTGAAAGGAGATTAGATTTTTCCTGAGAAGGACTAAGGATAAACTGAAGCTGGTTAAGGGGCTTGAAAAGTCTTTGGGGAGAAGATTGGCTTAAAGGTGATAACAGTGCACGTGACTCTTTTTTCAGAGTTGTGGTTTGATGAAAGACCTCCATTGTAAAGAAGAGGCAGTGAAATCCAGTGGAGATGAATATATATTTTTAGGATACAAGAGAATAGTGAAGGGTTGTACCAAAGCACAATAAACTGACAACTGAATACATAAGTAATGCTAGTAGTGTTGTCTTTGATGGAATTCTGGAAATCACTAAAGTATCCTCCATACTTCTTGGTAAAGAGGATGGACTGATCTGTGTACACTTATAAATATTGTTTTTATAAGCAAATAAAGGTTGAACCAGTTGTTCCTTGTACATGGAATTTAATTAATTGTTATATAGTTGCAGTGCAGGTAGTAAGCCAGTTTATGCTAATGTGAAACTGATGACATTAGGTACTGTCTGTATATTTCGGTCACATGCTACATTTCTTTTATACAGTACTAGATTTGTAATAAGTTTGAGCTGTGAGAATGATGATAGTGGGCCACATTTCAGGCTAACTTTCACAGGGTTTAGTCTGAGCAAGAGAGATAGTACTTTTTATATTTGTTTACCAGTCATTTGACACTATTTCTCTTGTTTTATTTATACTCATCTATAATGCCTTTTAAGTTCAGCAAGAACTCAAAAAGATAAAATCAATATAATACAAATAAGGAAATTAATATTTCCCCCATAACCATGCTTAGATCTATTTTAAATTATTTGCAAGTCCAAATATGGCCCTGTTTTGATTTTGCTGTGTATTATGCAAATCCACATGTTTACCTTGGATCTTGTTTCCCGACCAAGCTTTACAAGTTCTGTGGGTTTGTTGGATGGATTACTGTTATTATAAAAACAACTGAGTAGATATAGAGAATTTTTTCTTGTTACATTTGAATAATGTATAGGAGACAAAACCAATGTGATGATGGAGTTCTTCTACATTTTAATCCTGTCTCAGTGTCGCCTCCACTTGTGTTTTGAAAGGATGCAAGGCAGTAAAGTTGTCTACATCCCTACAACCCTCAGTTTGGTGAAAACTTCACCATTTCCCTTACAAATGGCTTTACTGCTCTGGATCTTCCTCTGTGTGCAGTGGATTTTAAGTTTATGCCTTGTCACCTATAGCTTGCTTAAGTCAGTTCTTAAAAGTGCAGAATGCCATACGGGTACAAAGGGAAACTAGGTTACATTGTCCTCATGTGGGGAATTAAAGAGATATAACTTCATGCCCTGTATTACGGGGTGACTTTCAAAATAATACTCGGTGAGAACTGGGCATTGTTCTTTATGCAGAATTTTGTAATACATATTTAGAAATCTTCTCTCACATTTCAAGTACATTTTATATTTTCTTTTTCCAACTCATTTTGATTGATTATTATAGTACTTATTGAACTCACTGAGCTTGTTTTGAAATGATAGCCCATACCCTGCTTTGATATCTTAGATCAGAATTCTTACACAGTGCCAGAGATACAGATTTTGTACATTACATTTTATCTTAATATTTGTATCATACTACATATATGTGTGTATGTTTGTGTGTGTGTATATTTATTTTATATAATGGGTATGTTTGAAGGAATAGTAGTTCCAACAATATTATATGGTTGCGAGGCATGGGCTATAGATAGAGTTGT
>JAYMFT010172771.1:0-12194 GCA_038088735.1 Panulirus argus
TCAACCTTTCCTCACTCATTCTTTCCATATGTCCAAACCATTTCAACACACCCTCTTCTGCTCTCTCAACCACACTCGTTTTATTATCACACGTCTCTCTTACCCTTTCATTACTTACTTGATCAAACCATCTCACACCACATATTGTCCTCAACTATTTCATTCCCAACACATCCACCCTCCTCTGCCCAACTCTATCTATATTTCATGCCTCGCATCCATAAAATATTGTTAGAACTACCATACCTTCAAATGTCCATTTTTGCTCTCCGAGATAATGCTCTCTCTTTCCACACATTCTTCATTGCTCCCAGAACTTTCGCCCCCTCCCCCACCCTGTGACTCACTTCTGCTTCCATAGTTCCATTTGCTGCCAAGTCCACTCCCAGATATCAAAAACACTTCACTTCCTATAATTTTTCCATTCAAACTTATGTCCCAACTAACTTGTCATTCAACCCTGCCGAACCTAATAACCTTACTCTTATTTACACTTACTCTCAACTTTCTCCTTTCACACACTTTTCTAAACTCAGTCACTAACTTCTTCAGTTTCTCACTCGAATAAGCCACCAGTGCTGCATCATCGGCAAACAGCAACTGACTCACTTCCCAGGCCCTCTCATCCCCAACACACTGCATACTCGCCCCTCTCCAAAACTTGCATTTACCTCCCTAACCACCTCATCCAATAACACTTCTCACCAAGGAGGAAGCCACCACATCCGGTAACGCCTCTCACCCAATAGGAAGCCACCACTCCCAGTAACACCTCTCAGCCAGGAGGAAGCCACTGCTTCCAGTAACACTTCTTGTCCAAGAGGAAGCCACCAGATGCAGTAACACTTCTCACCCAGGAGGAAGCCATCACTCTCAGTAATACTTCTCACCAAGGAGGAAGCCACCAGATGCAGTAACACTTCTCACCCAGGAGGAAGCCACCACTCCCAGTAACACTTCACATCCAAGAGGAAGCCACCACTTCCAGTAACACCCTCACTAAGGAGGAAGCCATCACTCCCAGTAATACTTCTCACCCAGGAGGAAGCCACCAGATCCAGTAACACTTGTCACCCAGGAGGAAGCCACCAGATCCAGTAACACCTCATCCAGGAGAAAGCCACCAGATCCAGTAACACTTCTCACCCAGGAGGAATCCATCACTTCAAGTAACACTTCTTACCCAGGAGAAAGCCACCACTACCAGTAACACTTCTCACCCAAGAAGAAGCCACCAGATCCAGTAACACTTCTCATCCAAGTGGAAGCCAACACTTCCAGTAGCACTTCTCACCCAAGTGGAAGCCATCACTCCAGGTAATACTTTCACCCAAGAGGAAGCCACCACTCCCAGTAACACCTCTCACCCAAGAGGAAGCCACCGGTACCAGTAACACTTCTCACCCTGGAGGAAGCCACCATTCCTGGTAACACTTCTCACCCAAGAGGAAGCCACCACTCCCAGTAGCACCTCTCACCGAAGAGGAAGCCACCACTTCAAGTAACATCTCTCACTGAAGAGGAAGCCACCACTCCCAATAACACCTCCCACCAAAGAGGAAGCCACCACTCCCAGTAACATCTCTCACCCAAGAGGAAGCCACCACTCCTAGTATATACTTCTCATCCGGGAGGAAGCCACCACTCCCAGAAACACTTTACACCCAAGAGGAAGTCACCAGTACCAGTAACACTTCTCACCCTGGAGGAAGCCACCACTCCCAGTAATACTTCTCACCGAAGAGGAAATCACCAGTACCAGTAACACTTCTCACCCAGAAGGAAGCCACCACTCCCAGTAATACTTCTCACCCAGGAGGAAGCCACTACTTCCAGTGACACTTCTCACACAGGAGGAAGCCACCACTCCCAGTAATACTTCTCAACTGGTAGGAAGCCAATACTCCCAGTAACACTTCTCACTCAAGAGGAAGCCACCATTACCAGTAACACTTCTCACCCATGAGGAAGCCACAACTCCCAGTAACACTTCTCACCCAAGAGGAAGCCACCAGTACCAGTAACACTTCTCTCCCAGAAGGAAGCCACTACTCCCAGAAACACTTTTCACCCAGGAGAAAGCCACCATTCCCAGTAATACTTCTCACCCAGGAGGAAGCCACCACTCCCAGTAACACTTCTCACCCAGGAGGAAGCCACCACTCCCAGTAACACTTTTCACCCAGGAGGAAGCCACCACTCCCAGTTACACTTTTCACCCAGGAGGAAGCCACCACTCCCAGTAATACTTCACACCCAGGAGGAAGTCACCAGATCCAGTAACACGTCTCACCCTGGAGGAAGCCACCAGATCCAGTAACACTTCTCACCCAGGAGGAAGCCACCAGATCCAGTAACACTTTTCACCCAGGAGGAAGCCACCACTCCAAGTAACATTTCTCATGCATGGGAGAGATGCAATACTTGGTAATATTCCTGAGGGAAGAGTAAGGCACAACACAAAGGAGGACTCATATGATGACCCTTCTTACCTTATGTACTGGTACTGGACTCAGTGGAGTACTAATGATTACATACTAATGAAGAGGTTATCCTATGTTACTATACCACATTTTCTCTTTTCTTATTGTTTTTATAAAAAACATACACATTAATTGATTTATTTCTCTGTAATATGTAAATTAAAATTAATAATTGTAAATCTGACACTATAACTAATAAATGAACCAATTCTATTTGGAGAAACTTAGTTCCATTTACTATGTTATATTGTTTAGGTCCTTAGAAATGCTCATTTTGAATGTGATGAACTGAAAACAGACAAACAAAACTATTATACATACTGTAAAGGTATCACAGCCTAAGCCCTGCAGAAGAAGTGTTACCACCAACAGTGCTGCACGTCGAGTTCCCACAGCATCGTCATTCTTGACAACGTGATGTAACATTTCAAAAACCTGAAAGTAAGATGTCAGAATTTTCCTGCCATCTTTAAAGTTTGTTAAACCATCCTGAACACTACCTTCCATCCAGGAGAATCTGCAAATCTCATTTACAAAGGACCAATAAATGCTCTAATTCTGCTGTATACTTTGAAAATAAACTGTAATGACTAGCTAAAGGGTCTGGTTTTGTAATGTTTTCCTATAAGGTAAACTTTAATAGGAGTTTTTCAGGAAACAGGAAAATTACATAAAAAACATGAAACTTAATCAATCTTCACATTGGACAGTATATGATTGTATCAATGTTGTTTTGGACCACCTAAGTAAACAATCATTCAAACTGAACAGAAATCATCTGACAGATCAATATGAAAATCTTATGATCCAGGTGAGTTAAAATGCATTTTCATACAGTCTAATCAAGGTGTTACATTATCAAAATAAACTAATTAATAAAATTCTGTTGTAATACATTATAATATATTTACCTTTTTTAATTCTCCACTTATCAGGGTATAATGTATATTCTCTACTCATCAGGGCAATATCTATATTCTTTATCTATAGTCTTCACTCATCAGGGCAATATAAATATTCCATATATTCTCCACTCATCAGAGCAATATCTATATCCCTACTCATCAGGGCAGTATCTATATTCCTTACCTATATTCTCTACTCATCATGGCAAAACCTATATTCCCCATTTATATTCTCTCAATATCTATGTTCCTCAACTCATCAGGGCAATATCTATGCTCCTTATCTATATTCTTCACTCATCTGGGCATCATCTACATTAATTATCATCCTCCACTCATCAGGGCAATATCTATATTCCTTATCTATTTTCTCCATTCATCAAAGCAATATTTATATCCCTTATCTATATTCACACATCAGAGCAATATCTATATTCTCCACTCACTTGGGTGATAATTATAATCCTTAACTATACTGTCCACTCATAAGGGCAATACCTAGATTCTGTATCTATATTTTTCACTCATCTGGGCAATATCTATATTCCTTATTTATATTCTCCATTCATCAAAGCAATATCTATACTCCTTATTTTTTCAACCAACTCTTTGGGAATGTTAAACATCTGAAGACTTGGCCCCCCCCCCTTTTTCTTTTAGTGTGTGTGTGTGTGGAGGGGAATCAATGACTGCTTTACAACTAAAGAATGCTCCATAAAACATAAAACCCTGAAAATTCTATAATAATCCTCCTTACCCTACAAATACAATACAGGAAAAACACATTTATCATGTAAGTGATTCAGCTAGCACTAACTCCCTAAACTGTCTAAAACTCTACTCCACCATACATATATCCATCTGAAACTACACTCCCCTGACATGTATGAGATGTGCTTTCTACACTGCATTCTGGACACTGACCATCTGTCCAACTCCACAAAAATAGATTCAATAGCTCACAACACCTGCATGTCCAAGATGAAACTTCCAAGCAGAAGACTCTGAACACACAATCCTGGAGAAAATAGGCTTCAGGATTATGTGTGTGTGTGTGAAGGGGGTATGAAGTCAGCATCATCTCTAACTTGATGTCAGAGTCCCACGTTAGAAGAGTAAATGAGACAAACTGTCTTCTGGCAATTATCACATTACATACACTGAAAATCCTTACTTACTAATCAACAATACCTTTCTTAAGAAACTCAATTGCAATGACATACACTCCAACCACACTTTATCTTATGCGAAGCTTTCACAACCTCTTCTCTCTTTACCAGACCACTTGCTGTGACTCCTCACTTTGCATACCTCCCTGAACCAAACCCTACATCTGCCATCCTGTCATCAAATACATTCAACAATCCTTCAGAGTACTCACTCCATCTCTTCATCTCATCAATTCTTGTTACCACTTCACCATTTGCCACCTTTATTGAGGTTTCCATGTTCTCTTGTTTTTCACACACTATTATCCTCCTTCTCCAAGGATTTTACTGATACCTGCTCAACTCATCTCTCATTTGCTCTCATATTCGGCCCCTGCACTCTGCACTTTCCTCTTGACATCCTGCCACTTTCTCTGGTACATCTGTTATATCAGGTAATAGGTCAACTGGGCTTTGGGTGTGTAATAAAGCTGATTTCCACCATATAGGTCCAATACAGCTGGTTTCACTGTACCACTCTTGTATATAGACTGCTAGATATAGCTGCTTTAGCCTCAGTGTCTGCTATTTCATTACAGCTAACACCTACATGTCCAGGACACAAACAGAATTTTACAATCTTATGCTCTGAATGGATTCTTAAAATCCAGTCTTGGACTTTTAGAAGTTTGGGATGCATTGGATCATACTATGATTTGGTTTAAAGTGCAGTCAGGGAATTGGATTAGATTTTTTCTTTTTTTTTAACTCCTCAGTTGATCAAAAAACCATTAAAGTTAAATACAATCTCCTGCAGACTTTTTCAGTCAAATTTTATGTCACAAATACAGCATACTCATATTTAATGTATCTCAGGTGTTATGTGCACAATTAGATGCATATATACTGTATCACTGTATGCTGTTTTGAGATAAGTTTCAATTTGTGATCTGTAACATTATGAAATTGTAAAAGCTATCTACTTTGTTTACTAACAAAATACAAATGCTTTAGTGCTGAAACTAGTTTTACACTGTCTTGCCTTCTGTCATTAAGATACTTTAGATATTATGTATATTAGATATCTGTTCCTGGCTCTACCTTGCTAATGCAGTAAATGTGATCAAGTATGAAAAAAATGTCATACATATATATTTATTGGTATTCAGCAAGTAAGTTTGTGTTTGAAAAAGAAACATGAGCCACCTTGAGGGGTGACAAGGCAAGTCAACCCCAAAACAACTACTATATGATCAGAAGAGGGAATAAAGTTTTAGGCACCAACTCTGAGATGTCTACAAAGAATGTATACTGTGGATGTACATTTTGTAAACATACGAATATAAAAGTTCATCTATATCGAACACTAACAATGTACAAATGTCCTGTGGCAAATGGTTGGAGTCCTTCTCGGTGGACCTTGTGTACATGATATGCTACAATGGTTAGGGGTCTTTTGTGGCTCCTATGTAAGAACCACCCTACTACAGTTGGAAATGATATGAATTTCTAGAACAAGCAACCCCAACAAAACCAGAATTATTTTCAGGGAATACTCTCAATGGGTCTTCCATCTACTGTGAGAGGTAACTCATGAGTCATCTGCAGGGAACACCTCAGCTGTAGTTAAAAATGCCTTTAGTGATCTGTTTAGGGTGCCATCTTTGGTATGGGCCAGAATAATATAGTTGGGCATGGATCTTGTGTATGGGTTACCCTAGAGTCTTTGTGTGGGGAAGGAGAGATATAACAAAAACTACTAAAAGAGCCACCTAACCTCATGGACTATTGGTCCAAGACTGAAGTGCAATAATTTGCATACATCACCCAATGCAGAAAGACTAGCAGTTCTTACAATGGCTTCTTTATCTCTAACTCCTGAAATGAAAAGAAGGTGAATTAAATTTCAAAATACAATTACTAGAAGTTATCTTACAGTCTAACCACATATACATATCAAGATAACTTCTGCAACAACACAATGTGTAGTTCCTTAAACTAATATCATTGAGAATTATCTATACCTTTAATACCACTCCAATTTACATAAGGTGTGTCAGATGAATAAAACTTTTTTTTTTCTTTACTTTGGAGGCTTCAGTCCACATAATGGCCAAGCCTTACTTGAAATAGAAAGAGAGGATAATGAAAGGGGAAAAGAAGAGACAAGGGAAAGTATTAATGGATTTTGGAAAAAGTGAAAAATCCTGTCTATTAAAATGTGCCATGCATAGTTGTTGGCAAAGACATGAGAAGGTAGAAAGTTCCAAAGCTCCAAGATATAAAGAAAGAAGCAGTTAACAAAACAGCTCACCAGTAAGTTGCCAATGGCTACACAGTAATCAAGTGACGCAGCAGCTTACCAAGTATTGTATGGTATAGCTAGTGGTGGGGAACACAAGCAGCCAGTTCTCAGGAGCAAAAACCAAAGTAATACCAACAGAAGAGGAAAAGTGAACCAATATTGGGGCATGGGGCAAGTGGGTCAAGTTTTGAAGTTAGCCTGGGAGAATTTTTAAGTTGGACCAATTTAGACTAAACTCCGTCAAGAAAAGATGCAAAGCTAGAACCACCCAGATATACGAGCAGTACTCCATACAAGGACAGATCAATCCTTTGCATAACTGGAACAAATGTTTGCAAGAAAAGAAATTTCTACATCTACACAGGACTCCCAGTTTCTTAGAGGTAGGCTTAGATATTTCCGTGATGTAGGGTTTCCAAGAAAGACTATATGTAACAGTAATACCAGGTATGTTCATGGAGTCAAGAGGTGAAATTACAGAACTGCCAAAGGAGAGAGAAACGTTGTGAGGAATTTTCAATACAGAGAAGGGTAGAAATTGGGTCTTAAAGGCATTAAACTTAACCATATTTCATCTATCCCACTAATATATCCTGTCAAAGTCTGAGTTCATTGAGGAAGTTGTGTCGAGGCGAGATGCAGATTGAGTGAAAAAAAGGAGCAGAGTTGAAGCATGTGGAGGAATGCAGTGTTCGGTAGTTAGCATATGAGCGCACTTGGTTATTTGTGGAAGAAAGGAATCATTGATGAAAAGGAAAAAAAGTGTAAGAGGCAAGACAGAACATTAAAGGGGCACAGCTATTGATGGAGAAAATGGGAGAGGCAGATCCATCGTCAACCACGGAAATAGATCAGCCAAAGAGGAAGCTAGATATGAGGGAGCAAACTGATGGAAGGAAGCCAAAAGAGGGAAGCTGAAAGATGAGAGCCTAATACCACACCCTGTCAAAAGCTTTGGATATGTAAAGGGCAATTATATAGGATTCCCCCCAAATCTTTCAAGGATGATGACTAGACCTTAGTAAGATAGAAAAGAATATCACCAAAGGATATTGTCTTACGGAAGCCATACTGGTGATCAGAGAGAAGGATGAGAGATTCAATATGTCCAAGGATATGGTAGTTAAATGAGGGATTCAAAGACACTGGAAATGGTAAATGTCAAAGGAACATGATGATAGTTCTAGGAGTTAGAATGGTCACCCTTCTTCGGGGTGGGATGTGCCAATGCAAGTTTCCATGACGAAGGAAAAGCTCTGGGTTTTAAACAGAAGCTGAACAGACAAGAAATCACAAGTGCAAATTTCTGAGGCACACTCTTTCAGTACATGGGGATGGATGCCATCAAGACCATAAGACTTGCTTGTGTCCAGGTAGAAAAGTGCTTTTTTGACAGTTCGAAAACAGATTATGGAAAGGGGCATATGATTAGTAAGAGGAACATCAGGTGGTGAAGGAATGTTAGAATCATCCATAGTGGAGTTAGAGAAGAAGTAGGAACCAAAGACATTTGCTTTGTCTACAGGAGAGACAGCTACAGTGCCATCAGATGAGAAAGTGAAGAAAAGACAGCTACAGAAGTTGTTAGCGATGTCCTTAACTAAAGAACAGAAAGACCTATCAGTGGATGATGAGGAAAGGTTTTTGCACCCTTGAATAAAGGGTTGTTTTGCCTCACAGATGACGTACTTGCAGTTATTACGGGCAGTGATAAATGCTGAATAGGAGTCGGAGGATGGAGAGTTTATTCAAGCCCAATTTGCCCGATCCCATACCTAAATGGCCTCAGAACTGGAATGGTCGGACCATGGAGTGGAGGAAGAGGTCGTCTTGGGAGAAGAAGGATAAAATGCTTCCATTTCCGCAATAATAACTTCCGCTATGCATATGGTGGAGACAGATACATCACACCATGAGAGAATGTAATTTACCCAAGGAAAGTTAGAAAAGAATTTTCTTAACTTATTCCAGTCAGCTTTGTTAAAGTGCTAATATTTACTTTTAGAAGGGACTGCTGGAGGGGTAGATGCCGTTAAAATAGACACATTTATGAAAGTATGGTCAGATGAACCAAATGGGGGCATGATTGTATAGTCACAGTGTGAAACAGATCCAGGATATCAGGAAAGTGGTCACACAGGCCAGGAATATAAGTGGGGTGGGAGATAATTTGCTCTTGATCATTGAGTATGGAGAACATGAAGGCTTCAGTTCCCCCACCATCTGTATGGGAGGAATTCAACTATTCCCTACAGTGAATAATGAAATCCCATATGTATAGGATCTCGGCTTGAGGGTGAGAAGATGCCACAATCTCATGGCAGGAGTTGAGATAGTTGAAGAAAGATATAAAATTTGTAGAATTATGATAAGAGTATGCAAAACAAAGGGCACAGCATATCCTCAATCATAAAGCTTACGGACACAATATACCCTTAATCATGAAGCTTACAGACACAACATATCCTAAGTCATGAAGCTTATGGGCACAACACACCCTCAATCATGAAGCTTACAGGCACAACATACCCTCAATCATGAAGCTTACGGACACAACATACCCTCAATCATGAAGCTTACGGACACAACATACCCTCAATCATGAAGTTTATGGACACAACATATCTTCAATCATGAAGCTTACTGGCACAAGATACCCTCAATCATGAAGCTTACAGACACAACATATTCTCAATCACAAAGCTTATGAGCACAACATATCCTCAATCATGAAGCTTACAGGCACAACATACCCTCAATCATGAAGCTTTCGGACACAACATATTCTCAATCATGAAGCTCACTGGCACAACATACCCTCAATTATGAAGCTTACTAGCACAAAATGCCCTCAATCATGCTGCTTACTGGCACGAAATACCCTCAATCATGAAGCTTACTGGCACAACATATCCTCAATCTTGAAGCTTACAGGCACAACATATCCTCAATCATGAAGCTTATGAGCACAACATAACCTCAATCATGAAGCTTACAGGCACAGCATATCCTCAATCATGAGGTTTACAGGCAAAGCATACCCTCAATCATGAAGCTTATGGGCACAACAGACCCTCAACCATGAAGCTTTTGGGCACAACATATCCTCAATCATAAAGCTTATGGGCACAACATACCCTCAACCATGAAGCTTACTGGCACACATACCCTCAATCATGAAGCTTACTGGCAAAACATACCCACAATCATGAAGCTTACAGGCACAGCATATCCTCAATCATGAAGCTCAGGGTCACATCATATCCTCAATCATGAAGCTTACAGGCACAACATATCCTCAATCATGAAGCTTATGGACACAACATATTCTCAATCACAAAGCTTACAGGCACAACATACCCTCAATCATGAAGCTTACGGGCACAGCATATCCTCAATCATGAAGCTTACAGGCAAAACATACCCTCAATCATGAAGCTTTCGGACACAATATGTCCTCAATCATGAAGCTCACTGGCACAACATACCCTCAATCATGCTGCTTATAGGCACGAAATACCCTCAATATCATGAAGCTCACTGGCACAACATACCCTAAATCATGAAGCTTACTGGCACAAAATTCCCTCAATCATGCTGCTTACTGACACGAAATACCCTCAATCATGAAGCTTACTGGCACAACATATCCTCACTCATGAAGCTTATGAGCACAACATATCCTCAATCATGAAGCTTATGAGCACAACATAACCTCACTCATGAGGCTTACGGGCACAGCATATCCTCAACCATGAGGTTTACAGGCAAAGCATACCCTCAATCATGAAGCTTACGGGCACAACATACCCTCAATCATGAAGCTTAAAGGCACAGCATATCCTCAGTCATGAAGCTTACAGGCACAGCATATCCTCAATCATGAAGCTTATGGGCACAACATAACCTCAAGCACAGCATATCCTCAATCATGAAGCTTATGGGCACAACATAACCTCAATCATGAAGCTTACGGACACAATATAACCTCAATCATGAAGCTTATGGGCACAACATAACCTCAATCATGAAGCTTACTTGCACAACATAACCTCAATCATGAAGCTTATGGACACAACATAACCTCTGTCATGAAGCTTACGGGTACAACAAAACCTTAATCATGAAGCTTACAAGCACAACATAACCTGAATCATGAAGCTTACGGACACAACATATCCTCAATCATGAAGCTTACGGACACAACATATCCTCAATCATTAACCTCAATCATGAAGCTTACAGACACAACATATCCTCAATCATGAGGTGAGGAGAATTTCAATCTTCAACTGCCATTGAGTGTTGCCTTTTGGTTAAAATATAACTCAACTACCTTTAATTTGAACAGCTGCAATAACAGTAATTCTTAGCTACATTTGCTCACTCGGTCATTGTTAACCATTCACTTTATAAATACTTGGATCCACTTAAAAAGAACAATAATTGAAAGAAGCTGATTCACTGAAGTTGGCAACACTCCTGTGAATATGATTTGAACCTGAGAATCTTCCACTATCAGGTGCCTCCAAGCTCCTATCCAAACTATCCAGACAATGCTTCTCAGTTCTCACCTCAACCTGTTTCCACAACCGAGTCTCAAGTGTTGTAGGTTGCAAATGCAGCGCTTGACTCAGTTAATACTTGTAAATCCCATGATGAAATCATGTCTCCAAAGAGGTACAGACAGCACTTACAAGCTTTTTTCAGGCGTATTACTTATATCAGGTATACTTACTGTTGCTAATCTTATATTCAAGACTTACCATTAAGAAAAGCATTAATAAAAAAGTCTTTGTAGTTTGGCAGTAATGACCCCAGACGTCTTGATGTGCGGGTTAAAGCTTCAGCTAACTTTGCACGGTCTTCCACACTACGATTTCCAGTGCTAAATTCTTGGGTCAGCACCTCCACCACCTGAAACAATTGGATATGTGTCAACTTGCTTGTGCTCTTAACATGCTACAAGTCTTAGTGAAGGAGCACTTATGTTTGGATTTAGATTATGAACTAATGTGTAGGTGGCTCTTACACTTACTTTAATAAGTCTTCAAATGCAATGATTATTCACCCTTTACAAAAGGCAAAACAAGAATATCTAATGGAAAGAGGGTAAGCTGATTAGTTTAATTTATGGACTCCCGTGGTGTAGTGGTTAGCGTTCCCGACCATGACGCATTCACGGGCCACCCAGGGTTAAGCACATAGGTTTGAATCCTGGTTAAGGCAGTCGGTCCACAGTCAACCCAGCTATTCATCCACCCCTAAGGGTTAGTGTTAGCGAGGTAGCGTTAAGAACAGAGGACTAAGCCTTTGAGGGAAAATCCTCACTTGGCCCCTTCTCTGTTCCTTT
>JAYMFT010172782.1:0-12194 GCA_038088735.1 Panulirus argus
CTCTTACGACACGCAGGGAATACGTGGGAAGTATTCTTTCTCCCCTATCCCCTGGGATAATATATATATATATATACATATATATATTTCATGCATATGGAATTTACCTTTTTAGAGATATTGGGGTTAAAGATGGTTTACTTTTGGAGTGGTCAGCAGAATGAAACAAAACCAAAAACCAGTATCATTACATCCATAGGTATCCGCCAAATGTACATCAGCAACTATAGTGACACTAATGGGTTCACAGAACTTTAGAATGGTGTTTTTCACTTGCATGAGCCATAACTTCTGTATCTACATCTTCAAACTAACATACTTTAGGTGGTATAAAACTTAAAAAATACATTTGAACAGGGAGTCATACAGCAAAATGAGGTAGATAGAGAATTAAAGTAAATCAAATATATATTTATTTACAAATGATGAAAAATGTTTCTGGGAAAAATGCAGAGGGAACACAATGGAAAACAATCTGTGATTAGCTCTCTGCAGAGTCCTCAGAGATTGCTGCATTTCTAAAGAATGTCATGCATTGCAACAGTGCCAGTTTACCGGATAAAAAAAAAAGTATGCATGTATAGGAAACAACTCAATCTTCTTCCATTCATGACACAACCCAACAGATCATATACACTTAGCCTAAAGACTGCTTCCATACAATGACTTCATACGGTAACAATGAACTGTTCCCAATCAAACTATGCTCATTCAAAAGTTTGTCCTATAAAATCAATCACAAAGGAATCAACTGTGAGAATTCAGACTTTATAAGACAAACATAATAATCCATATATACAAACAATAAAAAGACTTTTCCTCGATCATAATGGAGATCACAATAAATTAACAGTAAATTGAGTGTCCCAGTACATACAACCACCTATAATAGGCTAAGCGTTGAAGCCAGCATCCTGTGGTTTGTGCTTCTCTCACCTTTATAGTACATAATTCCTTACAAGAGATTGTCTCAAGCTTTCTTGACAGATTCAGTTTTGCTCGACTTATGCAAGAAAGGTCTGGCATTAACCTTTCAAGCAATGAACTTTATTTGGAAGCACATCTCATGCTATAAACCAGGGAGAACTATTTTCTGTACACCCTCACTTGCATTTATCAAGATTCAATAAGTCCTTGTATGTAAACATAGTGATCCATATATCGATGATAGGGTACAAATTATCTCAGAGAGACATTTACCAATAACCGAAGATGTGCTAAAATCCAAGAATTTTCACTTGAAGCATCTCTGGTACCTGAAAATGAGTTGTTTCATTGTAAATCATCATGCCTTTGTTTTCGAGGGTTTCTTCATTTACAGCAAGTAGTTCCGATTAAGGCATTCTTTAAACTTCTGGGTGATGGCACAATGCCTTAGCAAATATTCATCACATTGATAATAAATTACTGGGTTGGAAACCATCTGGAGTAAACTCATTCAAAGCAATGTCTAGTATAGTCCAGTGTTCATCAACAGCATATAATGATTCACATGTCAGCAGATTCACTGTCCCCATCAACCATTCTCTTTCCATTACATTTCCAGTTCCGTGGTACTGTCAGTACATTAAACTCCAAACTAACGTCTCCGAAGGAAAGATGAGGTCCATGAGCTTGCAAAACTTCTTTGATGATGTTCTTCTTCAGCTTTCTGACTCAACACCAACTCCTGTTCTTGGGCTTTTCGATGGTTTTCACGAAATGCAGCCAGAGGATTGTCAAATGTGCGATAGTAGTCAATGACATCACGAACGTCTGACACCTCTGACTCTGCAATTGCTACAAAAACAATAATCATTCATTTTTCTAGATCAATATCCAATAAGCATCCTATCTACTTAACTATATCTCTGACACCCGTTCCAACTCGAACTCCCTCAAGGGGGTGGCCATGGCAAAAGAGTCTCCATAACTGGTGGACTCCAGTGCCACTTCTTAGCCTTTAGTGCCTCACCCTTATCAGGCCACTGGCAGAGGGCAACTCCTGCACATTGTTTGCACAGGCTCCTACCTAATGTTCCTACTGACTACTACTACCAAATGTGCCTACCTAATGCTCCTGAAGACTACTCCCTAATGTTTCAACCTAATGCTCCAGTCTAAATGTTCCTACCTTCTGCTCCTACCATTTTGCCACAAGGCAGGGCTAGCGCACAGTGCTCACCACAGGAAAATCTAGAGTTATGAAGAATGAGTTGTGTGAGTTAGGTGTTGTAAAATATTATGTGTAACAAGGAGAGACTGCATGTTTGTGGACAGAAAGCCAGTAGTCCACATGTGAGTGAGGCAGAAAGGAGTGGGTCAGAGGAGTGGAACCTGACAACCACTGAAGTGCTGGCTCCCTACAAAACCGTCACTAACCCTCCTGATACCCAGGCAGGTAGACTGGTAACATAACTCCCTGGTTGCTGGCTGCCTACCAACTACTACTACAAGCAAGTAATCTCCAATATCAAAATAAGAATTAACATGCAAAATCTCCCATAAATTTTGAGTACAAATTTACATGCTTGAGGTCTGAAACCAACACTATTTTATATTCTTACAAGAGTAATAAATACTTTCAATATAGCTCTGCCCTACAAATAAGGAATAAAATGCAACTAATATCATCTACTTATCAGAAAGGAGATATCCATAAAAAGGAATAATTAGGTTTATACTTTCTACTTGCTAAAAAACTTAAATTACTTTGTTGTGGCATTAGATATCTCTGAGAAACATCTCCAAACTACAGAAAGATTCATACTATAATATCATTGTTTACCAGAAGCTAATTGGAGGAAGTTTTAATCATAGTTCCAAGAGTTACTCAGGAGTTGTAATGGTCTAACAAAGAACATGCCATTTAGAGCAATCCATTCTCCAGTTACTTAACAGAAGTGAGTAAATGCTTCCTCCTAAACTCAAGTCTTTGAAAACTGCAAAAGAGAAATGTCTGGGAAGTGTGTTGGGTGGCTTTGTAAAACTGGGAAATAGAGGCCTGAACCTTAATTGTCCAGTAAAAAAAACTTTGCTTCTATCAATAATGTGTATTATTGGGAACAGGGTACTTTCATTATTACAAATATCAACGTAATCATCACGAACACTTACTGCGGAGCATGAAGCCCAACTCTAACAGCGATTGATCATTCATGTTACCATCCCAGCGATCAAGTTTGAGATGGTTGCGGGGACAAGACACAGCATCACTGTCCCAATCAACACATATCACCTGAAATGCACAATCATAAGTCAATTATGAAACATATAACACTAGTTCAATACACTATGATGCTGGGTCTCCTGTACTTAGGGATGAAGATTCATAGTTACCAATACATTAGCAGATTGTTTTGCATGTTCCATCATATCCTTCTATCTATCTACATTGCTGACACGTTCCATTCGGGAACTCCCTGGTAAGTCTCCATAACTGGTGAACTCCAGCGCCACTTCTTAGCCTTTTAGTGCCTCACCCTTAACAAGCCAGCGGCAAAGGACAACATTAGCACAGTGTTTTCGGAGGCTCCTACTGACTACTTCTACCTAATGTATATGATGTTCTTTTCCTGCTAAATGTTTCAGGCAACTACTTCTACCTAATGTTCCCACCTATGTTCCTACCTGACACTTCAAATTCATGTTTCCACCTAATGTCAGTAATGACACATGATATAATATCAAACTGACAAGAAAATTTCAAGTCTACATAAGATGAATTACTACAAAAAATTCAAAACTAATAAAACCATTCTGCTAAAAAAAAAGAAATAGATTCCTTCAATTTTCCAAAAACAATGGCTGGTTTTATATACCTAGATCACATAATGTATGAGGTAGAGTCCCTGGGGTTCCCAGGACACCATTCTAACCTAGAAAAATCCAAAATGACTGAACTTATTCAGCCAACTAACCTTACTCAAGTCCCGGTTGAGGCAATTAAGGTCTTTGATATGCTTGCCATCAACATAGCGCGTTGAGTCTTTGAATAAGCGATACCATATGTAGCCGTTCTGGTCCAGGTGGTCAATCAGTGGGAATGCAGTCTGTTTAAGAAATATGAAAGTAGTTTCTGGGTGCCTTGAAGAGCTCAATGAAAGTAATAATATAATCCATACACAAGAAAAACACTAACTGATATAGGTTTCTATGGTGTACTTAACATGCATTAGATGGAAAAGAGGATGGTGCAACTGATAAAAGACACAAGCTTGAAAATGAAATACATCAAGGATGTAGGCCAGCACCACAATTAGCTGATGTCTCCATTAATGGTTTAGGGAGACAGATTAATACCAGGCAAATGGGAAAACAAACAAAACAGAAAACCAATGAAAGGGACTAAAATTTAAGTACAGCATCATATGTCCTCAATAATGGTAAAGGAGTTCAAGAGGGTGTCTACAATAAGCACTAAATATGCTTGCTTATATAATGTGATCTACAGCATCTAAAAATGGCAGCATTAAAGAAAATTATGGATGGAAAATGAAGAACAGATAATGGAGAGAGTTTTAATAAAAAATTTCTACAGGTACATCTAATGTCTAGACCCTGGTTGGGACAGGTAGCTGTTGTTTCGGTGCATTAAACGTAATAGCTAGAGAATGGATGACTGAGTGAGGCCATTTTCTATCTGTTCCTGAAACACTCGCTAATGCCAGAAATGGTAATCAGGTATGAAAAGAAAATTGCTGAAATGATATGAAAACACAGATGATATAGTTTACCAAGACACAGGTATGTCACTAAGGTTCTAAGGAAAGTGGTGTCAAACTTATACAGGGGACGTTAAAAAGCTTCTGAATGAAGAGGCACAAATGATACATTGATCTGTAATGAAAGAACATTCAACAGTGTTAATACATATATTGACAAGCAGAAGTGAAGACACGAAAAAGTAAACAACATGAAGTGGGTCAGTAAAGTGGCAATCTGATGTCATGAAAAGGTTAAAACTAAACTGATGCTGAGACTTTTAGATATGCAATAATACTCGATATAGAATGGATAATTTTTTTTCTTTTTGCTCTTGTGGGGGGATGCAGATTTGGAAAAAGTTAGCATGAAGAATATTTAAGATCAAGTGAATAGTTGGATTTCAGAACCACATATGAGAAAATGGTATGAACACAAAGGAATGTGCTACTTAATGCAGAGACAATATGCAGGTGATTCTGTAAAACATATCATACAGTATTGAGGAAAATGGTAAAAAAAAAAAAAAAAATAAGTATATTTTCATAATATGTGGACTCTGATATCCTTGACCTGCTACCCTGTTAGACTCACTTTGCCTACTACGATGACTCCAGTTCTAACACATTCAATATCTCATGCAGCAACCATATGATTACTTCATCTACGTTACGACAAATACATAATAAATGAGAAACTAAGAAACATTTTTGTTATGTATCATCAAGCTCTGAATGCAAAAATTTGAGGATTCAATATTTTTTCTGTTAACATTTATAAAGTCCCATGACCCCTTTTCAGAGGACACCACACCTCTAAGACTGCACTACATCCAGTAGAGGGAAAAAGATGGACTCCTTTGGAATTAGAAGTTTCTCAACATGACTGCAGTTGCTTTCATCCATTAATGATGGTACAACCTTGCCAAAGGTGATTTTCACTCACAGCACGAGTCCAGTAATACAGAATGCAATACAAATGCAAAAAACAGTTATCTCTGCTCATTTTACAATAATCAAATGTGCTATTCTTCTAACATAAAAGTAAATAAAAAATAAAATTTGCAATGCTAAACTTCACAAAAGCTTTATGATATTTGGGCAAACATGAATACATCTGAAGGCACAGAAGACCTGAGTGTTTTATGAATGTGTCTTAGGTTCTGAAAGCAAAGGAAAGGAAAAGGGTGAATGTGCTGAAATGAAATGCCTGACAACAATATTTTTGTGAGACAGATTAAAAATTTTGGGAATAACAATGTCAAAGAGAGGTTTGGTAGTAAGGGCATTCTGATCAAGAGGGCTGACATGAGTGTAATGAAATGGTCTGAGTATATAGAATGGATGAGTGAAAAGACAACAACTAAGAGGATGTATGTGCCTGAAGTGATGAGAACAAGAGGAAAGGGGAATCCTGAGCAGATGGAAAGAGAGAGGAGGAGGATTTGGGGTATCAAGTATGAATACTCAAGAAGGGGAGAGGTGTGTACTGGACAGAATGAACTGGATTATTGTAGTATATGAGTATATGGGGACAATGCGCTATCAATGGGCTCCACCATGACAAATGAGATGAAGTTACACCATGAAGCAGTCTTAAAGGTCTGGCTATGGATGGTAGGCTCAGGTTTTGCTACTGTATATACGACAGCTTGAGATTGTATGTGTGGATGTATGGCCACTGTTCATATGTTTTTGATGCTACCTTGCTGAGACAGAAGGGGCAATTAGGTATTAAAAAATCCAAACCCATTGTACTTACAAAGCCTTGTTCATTAGTATATATAACAATCTCAAACAGTGGGGGAGCACAGTGATGTAGCAGAAACTCTACACCAGGACGCTTCTTGAATCTCCAACCCGTCTCATACTGAAAAGACACCAACAAAACATAAAGCAAAACAAACTTGTGTTTAACATTCAACTGTCTGAAATATCTCTATCTGCTTTAGTCTTTTAACTGCCTCCCATCCTCCCACATCTTTTGTTATATTTCTGTTTATTTGCCACATTATATAAGATATTGCATATCATTAACAACTAAATCAAAAGGAATAAAAAAATATTGTTCTCCTTCATCCACAGCAAGCACATTACTATTTTAATGCAACAATGATTTGTAAGTCATAACCCCAAGTATATAAAGCATTAAAAAATATTTATGTACAGCAATACTAATACTGCCACTAACTAACCGTCCACTCAGGATGCACAAGAACATCACGAAGCTCCAGCACCAATGTATATGGTGGCTGGATGTATGGTTCTTTTAATGGGTCTGGCAAGAGCTTTTCACGTGATGGTTCCTGGATCATCTTGTTCATATCTTTCAAGCCCCGCCAAGTTCGGTAAAGGTACTGCTGGACTAGAGGCATACTTGAGAATTCGTCTGGTATGAGGTTGCCTTTCTGGTCCATCTCTGGAGAACCTGAAATACACACAGTGGAAGTTTCTGTCAAGTTGTACATAATACATCTAGGAATGGTGATGACTTGAACACAAAAATATACACAAAATACAACAATTATACTAACGAAATTTAACCTTACCAACATTATTTTGTACAACAAAACTATATATCTAACCAACATATTAATATAAATACATATGTAAATTCTAATGGCACACATCGTAGTTTATAACCCTTGCTTGACTCTTTTACCTAAAAAGGTAGCTAAGAAAAGGAAAGATGGAACATTGCCATAAAGAGAGAGATTCATGCTGAGATGTGAGAGCAAGTAAGTTAATTAAGTGAACTGAATCTGAATGAACTCTGTAGAGGGTGCACATATCCTTTGGAAAATGATAAGTAAATGTATAAATGTTAGTAATATATGACAAAAATGTGTGATGGATATCAAAGTGAAAAGTCAGTCAATAAGATGGAAAACATGACCACTTAAAGCACATAAATGAGAGATGTCCTTAGAACAAGGGAAGAAGAGGGCAAACTATAAACAAGACAATAACGCCACATACAACAGAAGATACAATGAAATGATGGGTAGAAATTAACTTTTTGTTAGGGAAAATATGGGAAAATTATGTATGTGTCTTTTATTCAGTAAGTGTTGCATTGAGTTTGCATGGGCCAGCCCAGGGTTGGACCTGCATGGGTATGAACCCTGGGTGTGGCAGTCTATGCCTAACCCAGGAGTTCATCCCCCCCCCCCTCTCTCTCTCTCATCCTCATGCTGGTAGATAAATGGGTACATATCGTATGCTGGTTTGTTTGTATGTGTGTGTTTGCATACATACACAGGAGTAGAGACAGTACATATACCCAAGGTTAACACACATACGAGATTAAAACTCTCTCCACCAAACCACACAAATAATAATCCCTTAACTAACTCATGACTGGCTACGTTTGGAGTGTAAACAGTGAGTCTAGATATTCATAGATACACTAATCTGACTTTGTGTGGGACACATCTCATAAGCATTAATATAAGCCCTAAATCTATGTATTTGCCTGAACTCACCCAACATATTTGTAAACTGTGATTCAGTCAGATTAAAAAGTTACAATGCATGGCAACGTTCAGAGGAATGCATAAACAATAAAGGTAAAAAGGCATTTCTAAACTCTATATAAATGTTTTCTTGCATAAGCATTCTTTCGATTTGTAGTCATTTATATATCTACAAACGAATCAAAGAAAGCTCTACAGAATCCAAGCAAGTGCCAGGTGAATGTTTTTGTAAGCCATCTGCACAATGCTCACTTTTCTAATGTCCTCTCACATCGTATAAGGACATTATAAGATGATGTCTGGATGCCTTCTCCTCGTTAACTATTATATTGATTTGAATAAAAATATTATAAATGCATTACTTACATTCTCAACAATTCATTTTGAGAGATTTTACCCATAATTTCCCTCTACTTCAAAGCCCTGCCTGTTTAATAAAAACTTAAAACTGATGGAGTTAGAGATGATGCATCTAAGATCCCACACTCTACCTCAAATCTACATACAGAATGAAATCCACTGATAACACTCAACAAATTCTAACAGAAAAAAATGCGTTTGTATTCTTGAACTCTACTATCAACGTTTTTATATAATTCAGTATAATTCAGAATTAATTACGTTCCAATCCTATATTTTCCTTCTTACCCATAATCCTACCACTAAGGAACAATGTATT
Organism: Panulirus argus; assembly: GCA_038088735.1. Classification (NCBI taxonomy): domain Eukaryota; kingdom Metazoa; phylum Arthropoda; class Malacostraca; order Decapoda; family Palinuridae; genus Panulirus; species Panulirus argus. The sequence goes on from JAYMFT010172782.1 coordinate 8,838, forward strand.
CAAAGATAATTTATAGTCGTACACAGAACAATCCCACACTCTCAAATCATTCTATACAATGTCAAAAATGATTCTGTAAAATTAAACACGAATCGTAAACACAGAAAACAAGCGACAGTAAAGGATAAACTACCTAGATTAATATGCATATATATCTTACCGATAAAGATAATTCATATATCGATCACAATTATTCATCATCACACAAGCTGTATTATAAATAAAGGTGATGTACCGATGGACTCACAAGCTCGTGGGATGCGAAGCAGGGCACCCACACCCAACCCTAGCCACACCACAAGTCTACCACAGAAATACCACACAGAGGCATCGTAAATTACTAACCCCAGGTCCATATGAGGAAGCCTCCCATACTCGTCACCATGACACCAAACGTTATGAAAGACAGTTTAAGAGCTCGCCACGTCTTTTCCCTCTCCTTCTCCCTACTTTGATCCGTGTGCTCTTGCCCCTCCGTTCTCTTGTCCTTTGGTTCCGACTGTATCTTTGCAGATAAAAGTTCATCGGCCAAACCCATACTCCCCGGGGTTTTCTCCGGCCCATTTTTCGTACAATACTTGTGAAACATGAGCCATCTTGACCCACTACCAGCCCTCACTACATTTCTAAACTGTCTGTGCGATAAACTGCAAAAAGTTCTATCTGGGGCAGTGAGATTTTTTAACACAAACACGGAATTTCGGCCTACTAGGTAGGCGCACCGCAGCGAGGCCATGTTGGACTGGCCGCAGGTAAACATTAGAACAAAAGACGGTCGGCTTGCGCACCGAGACGCCACCTCTCTCATCTCTGGCATCTTATTTCACGATTCATCAACGAGATAATCATCCATTCTGTTTTCAATCTCGCTTTTAAGTTCAGGTAAGGCATTTTGCACGTTCAGTTGAGATATACAAGATAGGATTATTTGCATATGAGGAAGAAATGAAGATGGTAGGATGGTCAGCACTACTGGAAGCAATATGCGCTTGTGTCTCATTCACTTATCTAATTTCAAGGGTATTAATAGGATCTCATACGTCCCATTATAGTACTCTACACATGAGACATGCCGGATCTTTTGATGGATTCTGTGATTATTTAGAAATATCCAAAATGTGATGTAACATTGTCTGCTAATGGTCGGTTATGGCACTAAGCTTACGTAAGGACCAGCTGACGAATTTTTTTTTCTTATTTTTTTTGTTATAACCATTGAATATTATAGAGAACAAATACTAATAGATTTATTCGCCTGTTAGATTATTTTACTATAATAAAGTTACTCGTCATTCAACGGGTAATGCAAAAATAACGGCATGAAGCATTGATTATCAGACAACCATTGTTATCTTTCATTTACGTAAGTCAATGTGGAGGATAAATGTGGATTTATTATCTATCGCAGAGGATAATGTGGATTATTATATAACGTGTGGAGTCAAATAATGGCAGTTGACTAAAGAATAACCGTAATTCTGCAATTTTTTAAAGTTGTAATGAATGTTTCGAGTGGGGAAACCACTACACAATCCAGCGCCGTTATTTTGGCTATATATTTTAAAATTTATTTAATTTATTTCGCCTACAATGGAGGGAACACTGCCAGAGGACAAGGCTGGTGTAGCCACAGCCTCAGAGATCACCAGAAGCCCCTGTGGTGCACAGTCCATGCAACTTAGAACTTGTCATTCTCTCCAACTTAGAATGTGCTCGACACTTCAAGTTATTTTCGTTAATTGTCCCATCCCTTCAGTCTACAACAGCTTCCTGCCACTAAAATATTACCATAACTCCCTCCAAAAATGGATATTTACAGCAAGACGAAAGTTCCGGTAACTTAGAACTTATACCAGCCCCCCTGTGGCTTAGAACTTAGGTGTAGGTCTTGCAACTCAGAACTTGACGTAGCTCCCTGTAATATAGACATGATTCCCTCCAGCATGGAACTTACAACACACCCTGCAACTTGGAATTTAAGGTAGCCTCGCCAGCTTGGAACTTACAACAACCTCTCCAACTTGGAACTTACCACAGCCTCGCCAACTTAGGACTTACAGCACCTCGCCAGCTTGGAACTTACCGCAGCCTCGCCAACTTGGAACATATAGCACCTCTCCAACCTGGAATTTATCGCAACTTCGCCAACTTGGACCTTACCGCAACCTCGCCAACTTGGGACTTACGGCACATCGTCAACTTAGAACTTACCACACCTCGCCAACTTGAAACTTACCGCAGACTCTCCAACTTGGAACTTATCGCAGCCTCGCCAACTTGGGACTTACAGCACCTCGTCAACTTGGAACTTACCGCACCTCGCCAACTTGGAACTTACCGAAGACTCTCCAACTTGGAACTTATCGCAGCCTCACTAACTTGGAACTTAAAGGAATCACGCCAACTTGGAACTTACCGCTGCCTTGCAAACTTGGTAAACTTTACCACAGCCTCGGAAACTTAGAAATTTGTTTATGCAGTTCAAGCCTTATCTAACCACAGCTCTCCCCAACTGAGGAATCACTCCCAGCTCCTGGGACTTAGCTCTCTATGCCCCCCTCCCCCCACAGCGGGATGGGACGCCCATGAGCTGAATTCAGAGCTCTCCATAAACCCCCAGAGATTCTCATTACCCCTTACATGAGGATGGGACGCCCAAGAGCTCTAGAGCTCGCCACGACCCCCAGAGATTCTCATGACCCCTTACAGGAGGATGGGACGCCCAAGACCCCCCCCCCCACAAACCCTCAGAGATTCTCATGACCCTCCTCACAGGAGGATGGGTGGCCCACGAGCTCCCCATGACCCCCACAACCCTCAGAGATTCTCATGCCTCTCCCTCACAAGGGGGCTGGGACCCCCATGAGCTCCCTGTGACCCCCCCCCCCCACAGGCCTCAGAGACTCTCATGACTCTCCATGACCCTCATGGATTCTCCCGACACCCCCCACAGGAGGATGGGGCGCACGTGCGGCATCATCATCATCGGAGACGAGGTGCTGCGGGGCCAAATTGCGGACACCAACTCCTTCTTCATGTGCCGGCGTCTCTTCTCCCTGGGGGTGACGGTGGCGCGGGTCGCCGTCCTGCCAGACGTAGTGCAAGACATCGCCGAGGAGGTCAGCTCTCCCTCTCTCTCTCTTTATCGGGTTTCTCTTTCTAATTCTCAGTATCACAGTCTCTCATTACTTATCACGTCTCTCTTTCTAATTCTCTTTATCACGATCTCTTTAATTATTTATCACGTCTCTTTCTAATTCTCTTTATCACGATCTCTTTAATTATTTATCACGTTTCTAAGTCTTTTTATCACGATCTCTAATTTTCTTTATCATGTCTCTAATTTTCTTTATCATG
>JAYMFT010172803.1:0-12194 GCA_038088735.1 Panulirus argus
CTCTCTCTCTCTCTCTCTCTCTCTCTCTCTCTCTCTCTCTCTCTCTCTCTCTCTCTCTCTCTCTCTCTCGGTGATTTCTTTTAGATACGCATCCATAATTGTTTTGTCCAATCTCATTCGCAATAACTCACGGCCACTCTCCGGTGTGTACTGATTTCTATGTTTCCAGCATCTCCAGGCAACATCGTTACCCTCTAATACGTACACTGTCACTCTCCCCCAGCTCTAGTCTCACACTCTCCTAGCCATTGTACTGTACTTCCTCAACGGCGCCTTGATGCATTCCTGGCCACAGTTTAACTCTCCCTCCCGCACCCCTCATGACACTCCCTGACTCTCTCGGCCACTCTTACAATTAAATACACACTCTCCCATTCAGGCTCTCACAATCGCAGAGTCATGCTGCAGCAGACTCTCACACTCCCCAAATCTCCGGCGGGAGAGCCCCACACTCACGGTCTAGCCGAGCCGCTTTTCATAGCAGCCGCGCACTCTCCTCCCACTTTCTCTTAACCAGCTCTCACAACTCCAGGCTCTCCCTAGCCCTACCCTCACATTTCTGGAATCTCTCCAACCAGGCCCTCAGACACGCTCCCAGAGACAGTCACGACGAATTCAGTTAAACGATGGAAGAAATTCGACTCAGACGGAATTATACAGCCATGCGATACCCGAGCGTTGAGGACGGACGGTCTGCGTTGAGTGCCTCTGACCCAGACTTATCCACGTTGCAGCTGCAGCTGAGAATGACACGGAAGCGAAGGGGGGTCCATAAATCATGCTTGTGCAACGGAGGTATAAAGACACAAAGACGTTTCAAGAAAAAAGGAAAAGTCGAGGGAATCTTTATTTCGTACAGAACAATATTTTGAACCTGAGCTCTTTCCCGGCCGAGCGAGAGATTCGGGCGAGATTATAACTCAAAAAGCTCAGAAGGATCAGCAGGGGAGAAAGATTCCCTGGAGAACGGAATTGCAAATGAGAGAAAACATTCCTTTGTTAAGCGAAGATTCTCAATCTTTGCGAAAATCAACATCAAGAGAAAAACGTCGCTATGCCAGGAACATCGCTACATGAGTCGAAGATTGTCAGATGCAGGGAAAATTCCCCAGGCATGAATCATATAATCAGTTTCGAGGAAAATTCAATTTCCTGGGAAGACAAAAATCCCAGCCGCTTCCCGAGATTTCTTTTCATGTTTCTGAAAGAAATAAGACTATTCCTTGCAAGAGGGTAAAGGACCATGAATATGTAAGACATATTTCCCTGAGGTGATGAATGATAATAGTTAAATCAAAATGAGTTAATTCCATCATAGAGTATATATAGCAGACTCTTAAAGACTAGAACCACCATCAGTAGACATTCTGGTGTGGTCTTGCAGGCGATTAAAGTGGACAACATCAGCATTTAAAAAGATTTTCCAGATGATCAACCGGAGGGCAACAGCATTCTAGTCTTTTGGGAGGATGAATTTGAAGATAACAGTAATTCTTTGGTCTGTTAGGAGGATAGAGTTGAGCGTATCATTATCTCTGTAGCCTTTTCATATGATGAAGTCTGTAACAGTGGGACGCGTATGGTCATTTCAGGACAGAAATGAGACAAATGGTATTCTAAGGCCACTTGAGTTTAGGTGCAAAACAAAAACATCTCGGAGTCTTTCTGAGGAACAGAGAAGAAAGCAACAGAACAGGAATCTTTTAGACGAACAGAACTCAGATATGATGAGTCTGGCATGATTGCTATAAAGAGTAAGTTGAAGTAAGCATCGTTTTCTGAGTCCTCTTTCATCTCACATGCATGGCGTTCGGAGCAGAATTCTGAACTTTTAAGATAAGATCTTTTACAGAGATATGAAGCTCAGAAGAGCAACACTTTTGAGTCTTTCAGGAGCATAGAAAGGAACAACATATATAGAAGCTCTTGTGAGGATCTGGTTGAGATTGGGAGTCTTTCTACAGGATGAATGTGAGAGCAAATCTTGCTGGTCGAGAATGTTCGCTTGGACGATCATGGCCGCCGAGGCAGGACACAGGGCTGGCCATGAGAATAATTCTAGTCTTTCTGAGATCTTTATAACTGTCAAAAAATTTTTTTTTTCCTTTTTCATGGGCTTTCAGTGAATTTACAATATGTAGCAGAAACTTTGGATTTCCGTGATGGACTATGGCCTGCGCAGCTGCTTAACATGTTTACGCTTAGTGATTCGGTGATTCACTCTCAGTCGAGACAAAATCAATGCAAAGGTGACGATGTTTTCAACTTGGGACATGAGAAAATCATAATGGTAGGCTTTTCTTGCATAATGTGACTGTCGGAGTGTTAGCAAATAGGGGGACGGAGGGGGTGGGATTCCACACTGTGTGAAATGACACCATATGTGGAGTGCTACCATTTATGGGATTTCACCATGTGTGGTATGCCATCATATGTGGATTGTCATAGAGGACATTAAGTGCCACCATCTGTGGAATGTTACTATGTGTGTAGTACCACCATGTGGTGCATCCCACCATGTATGTGATGTCAACATGAGTCGCGTTCCACCATGTATGGAATGCATAAGTTCAATTGTCTTTCATCATTCATTCACTTCTCTATAGAAATAAGAGAAAGGACCGGATGTGTAGAACCATCTTAGGCCATACCGTATGAGAGCAAGTGAAGGCTGGAATCTGGATTCTAGGGAGTGAAAGAAGTAGGAGAGGTTAGTCAGAACATCAAAACAAACCATCACTCCCTTAAATTCACATATAAAACATGCATGTGATGTTACTATATGGTTCGTTCCACCATGTATGGGATGTCATCATGAGGTGTGTCCCACCATGTATGGGATATCACCATTCGGTGCGTTCCACCATGTATGTGATGTCACTATGTAGTTCGTTTCAATATGTATGGAATGTCACTATGTGGTGCATCCCAGCATGAGTGTCGACTTCGCCCAGCTGCTCCCGACAGCAGCACATCTTCATGATCATAACATAACAAGACTCCATTTGGACGAGGTAGTTACCTTAGTCCGTCTCTTACTACCACTGTGTTCTTAACGATTGAAACACGTCATTAAACAGTGAAGGATCAGTCCTAAAGACCCAGCAAAACATCCCCCGGCCTCAGAGCACACCCGCTTAATGGGCTGTGTAACGGTCATTACCCACTGAATGGTCCATTCAATATTCTTTACACGGTAACTGTCCTTAAGAGGTTGGAGGAGGCCGTACTCTGACATGCAGATTTTATGGACACTAAAGTATTAACGAAGATGATGATCAGTTTTCCAATACAAAAAAAAAGAGACGTCCATTTTTACTCAGTTTGCTAACTGTATTTTTGAAGAAATATGTTTGTTTAATCCTGCATGATTAAGTTCACCATGGAAAGTGGCACGACACGCGAGACTGAATGACAGACGTTTAGAAAGTTAGACCAAGAACTATGTGGACAGGACAAGTTGCAGGTAATGAATGTGTGACATTTCAGTTCGTCATAAACATAAAGAGAAGGTTAGAAATTGAGCCTATCATGGCAGTGGTGGTCCGAGGCACACAGAGTAACGCATGGTGAATGAATGTGAAAGAATGACTGAGAACATGGTTAATGTAGACACGAATAGGGAATCACTTACCAAATGCCTTTGATTAAAACTTGGCCAAACAAGAATAACAAGTTGGTAGGGAATTGAAAATTGTGATAACGCGAAATGTGGCAGATATGATATGTCAAGAAATAGTAAACGTGAAAGAAGTGTCACTTCCCAAGCAAAGAAGAGAAATATAGGGAAGATGGCAGATGCTGAGAAATCAACTGCTCTTAGAAGAGTTAGAAAGAGGTAGAGATGGTGGTACAATAAAGACATACTAATTGCAAAGAAAGAAAACTCATGAGGCGCATCGTTTTTTGATCTAATAACTGCGTGTTTGGAAAGTCAAACGACAAAGGAGAAATGAAAATCAGCAAGAAAATAAGACAAATGGCTGTCTGAGACCTTGTGTGAAGATGAGCACTTAGTTTAATGGAAGTAAAGAAGAAGCTTTGGTGGTGAGCCAAAAGAGCGTGATGGGCGTGTAAGGCAACGAAGAAAGGACGTATATAAAAACAGTTATCAAAGAAACAAGACACATGCAAGATATGAAAATATTACTCTGAAGATCCGTTGCTCGTTAGGGACGCGGATAAGATATAGATAATCACCATGAGGGACGGGAACGAATGGCGAAGATGATTCAGTTGGCGAAATGTGGTAGGAATCCGGCGGCACAGATCTTCGGGGAAGGGGAGTTAGGCAGCAGTATTTAAGGGTTTATGGTCGTAATCCTTAGTCTTTCTTTCTCTATAGTGACGACATGCTCCAGTCAAGATCATTTCGGATGAAAGAAAGAAAATCAAAGAGAAAGTAAAAATCAATTTGGGCTCCGCAGGTGTTTGTAGACTCGACTCTCAAAGGAGGATAGGTTATATGATAAGAGAAAGACAAAACTTCGAAGAGAATTTCACAGTTTAACTGTTCGGGGGAAGAAGGAGGTATCATAATAGCCAATCCTCGATTGGCAGGTATCTCTATAGAAGCCGTGGGAAGAAGCAGCCAATCGCGTGCCGCGAGTCCAAACCCTGGAACACGCAGACAGTTTACGAGAAGACTGGCCAAGATAATTCCCAGAGAATAGAGAGAGAACGAACACGTCGTGCCGTATGGAAAGGGAAGGCTGGAGAGAGGCGATACCAAAAAAATTATTGAGGCGAAGGGCTTTCGATTTCACTCTAGTTAAAAGAAAAGTGCAAGTTGAGCCATCCCAGATGTGTGAGCGGATTCCATACTTTGGGCAAATCAAACCCCTCAGGATGTGAGACAGCTGTTCACAAGGAAAAAATTTACGTCACCTACACAGCACTCCCAGCATGATCATCTGGGGTTTCCAGAGCAGAGTGGAGGGTATGGCTATGTCTAACAAGTTTGTTTTAGCAAGGGTTGAACTATGGTATTTTGAAATTGAGCGTGGGATACTAGATGATTCTTAGAGAAAGAGATGGGGAGAAATTGTGTTTTAGCATTTTTATTAAGATTTACAAGGATACCGCTGCCCCAGAGGAAAATGCTACACAGGTCCGAATGGAGAGAGGAAAAATGATCAGTATGAGAGAGAGAACTAATGTTAAAGGAAGGACGGGAGGAAAAGTTAACTGAAGTATGTAAAGTGGAATAATCAGCTTAAGAATGAATAGGGTTAGAAGCAGAGGAGAAAAGCGCATTTACGGAGAGAGGAAAGAGTGTAGGTGATGGATAGAGCCCTGAAGAACACCGCTGTTGATAGGATAGGAGGAAAATGTCTCTCCATCAACAACTACTGCAATGGAACGGCCAGATTGGAAACTTTGTATTAGAGAACAGAGAGAAGCAGTGAAGCCAAAAGAAGGGAGTATAGAGAGCAAAGACTTATGCTACACCCTGTTAATTGCTTTGGGGATGTCGAGGGATACAACAAAAGCTTCACCAAAATCCCTGAGAGAGATCGGCCAGAGGCGAGTCACATAGGAGAGAAGATTGCCAGCAGACCTAGTACTGCGAGATCCCTTCTGGTGGTTTAAGAAAGAGAATGGGATCTTAAGTGTTTGAGAGAATGATAGTTTAGAAGACTTTCAGAGACTGAGAAAGTAACAGAAGCGAGAGAAATGGGCGATGGTTGGAGGGGTTAGAGGAGTCTCATTTATTAAGGATGGGCTTCACTAAGGCGTGCTTCCAAGCGTTCCAAGCAAAAGCGAAAGTCTGGGTTATCAGAGAGAGGCAAAATAGCTCAGGGATGCATTCATTTAGAATTTTCTTGTCTTTTGTAGTGACCAATATGGTAAAAGCAAAAAAAAAAAAAAATACATGCTCCAATCAGGTCCATCTCGGTTGTAAGAAGAAAGTTATTGAGAAAAAAGTAGAAATTAATAAGGGTTATGCAAGTGTTTGTAGACCTGACTCGTAAAAGAAAAAAAGGCTACATGAGGAGGGAAAGACGAAATGAGGAAGAGAATTCCACAGCTTAGCTTTTTGGGGGGAAGAATGAAATATCATAACAGCCAATGCTCGAGTGGCCGGTCTTCCACACAGAAGTCATGGAAAGCAGCAGCTAAACGCGTGCCACGGGTCCACCCTTGCGACGCATGCAGACAGTTCACAATAACAGTGGCCAAAATATTACCAGTGAAATAGAGAGAGAGAACAGCAACATCACAGTGTACGGAAAGCGAACGTTGAAGGGAAGTGATATCAGGAGAATCAGTTCAGAGGAAGGTTTTTGGTTCCACTCTAGTTGATAGAGAGGTAGCGAATGAGCTACCCAGGATGTATGAGTAGCAATTCCTGTGTGGGCGAATCATACCTCTCCAGATGCAAAACAGCTCTTCGCACGAAAAATAATTACGCCACCTACACGACACTCCCAGCGTTTGGGAAGCAGATTTTATGATGTTGATCATGTGGAGTTTCCAGGACAGAGTGGAGGATATGATCATGTCCAACATGCATGTATTGTTGCATAGTTGAACTATGATGTTCTGAAATTGAAAGGTGGAGACAAATAATTCATAGAAAGCGATGTAGGGAGATATTGCGTTTTAGCACTATCATATTTTACAAGGTTACTACTTCATCAATCCGAAATGCTACACACATCCGAATGGAGAGAAGAAATATGATCAGTATGAGGAAAAGAACGAGTATTGAAGGGAGGACGGGAGAAAAAGTGAGTTGAAGTATTGTAGAACCATCAGCGTAAGAACGGATATGGTTTGAAATAGAGGAGAGACGATCATTTACTGAGACAGGAAAATAGGTGGTAGAAAAGAACCCTGAGGAACACTGCTTTTGATAGGATAGGAGGGTAAAGTCGCTCCGCAAATGACTACGAAGAGTAAAGTCGTCAAAGTCATACACTTCACTCACCTGGACCGAGGGGAATGCCTGGGTGACCTGCCAGGAGAAGACATAGGTTCGGAGGGAGGAGACTGGGTCTAAGGATCAGAATATGAGTCATCAAAGATGAGTTGGGAAAACTAAACGCCAAAAAGAGCGGCTTTGTCAGTTGGAGAGTTAGCAATAGATTGATCAGGTTAGAATAGAGGAGGAGAGGTTGAATTACGGAAATTACTTGAGATACTTTTGTTAAAGACCAAAATGATTTGTCAGAAGTCAAGTTCAGCACTCTTTCTTTTAATGAAAGGGCTCTTGGATCTTCCAAGAACAGCTTTGCAATGATTATTAGCAGAATTGAAAGCAGAGTGGGTCTCTGGGGAAGGATAGAGTTTCATGGCTCGGGACCCACCATTCCTGATGCAACAGGCATCAGAGCAAGAGGGATCAAACCATGGTTGAGGAAGAAAAGTTTTGGAAGAAGATGGGATGTAGGCCTCCATCCCAGCAGAGATGACCTCCGCTATGCGTTCAGCACAGCACGAGGCATCCCGACCAGAAAAGCATGACACATCCTAGGGAAAGTCAGTGAAGAAGCAGAGTAGGCACAATCTCTGGGCTCTTCTATGGTGCCGAAGTTGGCGTTTCGAGGGGGTTGTAACCAATCAGAAGGACTAGAGATAAGACTGTGGTTAGAAGATCTTAAGGGGGCAAGTAATGTACGTGTAGTGGTGGGGTTCAGAGGTAAGAAAGAGGTCAAGTGTGTTAGAAGAGTGGTCGTGACGGTCAGAGTTACCGTGGAGCAGTTAACTATTGTAGGAGGTGGGGGGGGAGGGGGGGTGTTGTTGTAAAGATGCCCAACTCCGATATACTGAAAAGAGTTTGTATGGCCCACTGAGCTGGGAACTGCCACGGAATGAAGTTGTCATAGATCGACACGCAGGAGGAACACACTAGTCACCGAGGCCACACTCAGCCACAGATGATATGACACATTTGAGGTGTGTGAGGAGTAGACCCGGCTGACGCTGGTGAGATGGAAGGTGTGGAGCTGGGATGAGGATGTTGAGGGAAGGTGTGGAACAGTGGTGACGGGGATGGTGAAGGAAGTTGTACGAGTAAAGCAGGGGTGACGAGGATAGTGAGGGACGGATACATATCTAACCCCCTCCGGCTGATGTGAGGACCGTGCCTGGGTCTCTGTGTGGGCTGACAGTGACACAGAAAGTGATCTGTAAAGATAATCGAATGAAAAGCTTCCGTACATAAAAAAGAGATCGTCTTCCCTGACTCGCCTCTTCTAGTTTATCATTATATTAACAGCCACCCCCCTCCCACACAGACATCCAACCCCCACCCCCTACCACGTCCAGCCCTCCCCCTACCCCACGTTCTGTAAGTGGTTCGTCAACATGGAGTCAGTCCTCAACCACTCACTCATACTCAGAATTCATCCAAACAGCCAAAAGAAAAATCCAGTACAGTCATTGATATTCCACAATACCCACCCAGTTATCCGTCCAAATTCTCCCATTTAACTGCCCATTTGGGTTCTATACTCTACAATGAATTCTTCTCGAACATCCCACAGCAAGTTAACCTGCCACATACCACAGTCGGCTGTACAACAGATATCCACATCTAGTAATGAAACATTCTCTCCTTCGATTTCTCAGCCAAACCTCCGCCACATATCGCTACTGCCACAAGACTGGTTATGATTCCATGTTCTCTAGCCAGGCAGTCATCTACTTATCCATAGCTAGCCAGTTATCTAACCATCTTTTCTAGCCAGCAATTCATCCACTCACCCATTTTCTGTAGTCAGGCAGACTTCTACCTATATATAGTCAGCCAATTATCTAACCATCTTCTCTAGCCAGCAATTCATCAACTCGCCCATTTTCTGTAGTCAGGCAGACTTTTACCCATCTATAGTCAGCCAGTTATCAAACCCATCTTCTCTAGCCAGTCAGTCGTCTACCTACCTTCTCTAGACAGCTAGTCATCAACTAATCTTCTCTAGCTAGTGAGTCATATATCCATCTTTTCTAGCCAGCGAAATATCTACCCAACTTCTTTAGTTTGTCCGGTCATCCACCTACCAATCTTCTTCAGCCAGTTATTCATTTACCCACTTTCTAGCCAGCCATTCACTCACTCACCCATTTCTTGTAACCAAATAGTTATCTACCCACCTAAAGCCAGTTAGTTATTTACCTATCTTCTTTCATCAGCCAGTCATCTACCTATATCTCTAGCCTGCAAGCTATATACCTATATTCTCTACCTAGCCAGTCATCTACCCATCTATAGCGAGTCAGTGATTTCCCTCTCGTCTCAAGTCATTCAGTCATCTTCCCATCTATAGCTAGCTAGTGATACGCCCATCCTCTCTCTCGCCAACTTGTCATCTGCTCTCCTCCTCTAGCCAGCCAGTCATCTACCTATCTTTTCTAGAAATTTAGTCATCTTCCCATCTCTTCTGACCAGCCAGCCGTCTACCCATTTCTGTTAGCCAGCTAGTCATCTACCCATTTTCTCTAGCCGGAGAGTCATTTACCCAGCTCTTATAGCCAGCCTTTCATCTGCCCATCTTCCTCAGCCTGTATTCTACCCTTCTTCTGTAGCCAGCCAGTCATTTACCCATATTCTCTACTCAGCTATTCATCCTTCCATCTTTTCTAACCAGCCAGTCATCTACCCATCTTCCATCCGAGCAGGCAGTCATCTACCCATCTTTTTCAGTCAAACAGTCTTCTTCCAACCCACCTTATCTGACCAAACGGTCATCGACTTACCTTCTCTAGCCTGCAGGTTATCTACCAATCCTACGTAGCCAGCTAGTCATCTACCCACCTTCTCTTGCTAGCCAAACATCTACTCATCTTCTTAAATCGGCCAGTCATCCACCCACCCATCTCCTACAGCCAGCCATTAATTTACCCAGAGCTACATAGACCAAGCGATGTGATCTGTCCTTAACACTTTAAGAAAATGATAAGAAAAATGCAGTCCCTTAAAGGCTGTAAAAGAAGAGGATGGTAAAGCAAAGGCTCTCTCCCCATTCTCCACTCCATCCGTCAATACTCAGAGCGGAAAACAGTTAAAAAAAATAACTTGCAGGATTATTATGTTTGAAGGGAGTTTTTATAGGAAGGTCATAAGGCAGAATGAACGTGAATATGTCGTGCATCCCATCACCAACGACATGTATCCCTTAACTTTTAGTTACAAAGACAATACTAAGGATAAACTTGGGCTCCAGCCTCTCGACTTATGGCTAGTTTATGCCTAATGTTGAAGAATGACACAATAATTCCTACTCTCTCAAAGCAGACAACAGGGGTTAATCTTTGTTGGTATGTTACCGCGGCATGGCCAAGAAGAGATCGTGATTGAGAAGGTAGAATGACATACTACTACTTTATGACGACTGATTAAATGGATTATTCAGTACCGAAGAGTGACAAGTGATGATCAAGCCTAATTTTGATGATATTTAGGGTGTTGCTCTGAACAACATTTTCTGGGAGCTTATTCCATACATCAGTAATGTCGTTGGTAAAGAAATGTTTCAAACAGTCCAGATTTACTCGGTGATCTTACTCAATTTACTCTCGTTTGTAGTGCTGGCGCTACTGTAAAGGAATTTTCAAATCAATGTTGTTGAATCCTTTAAGTATTTATAAGTATTCTATTGATTTGTCTCGGAGACGCCTCCTGTCTAGGAAGAATAAGTTTAATTCTCGCAGTCTCTCCTCATATGGTTTGCTGCACTGCCTCCAATTTAAGAATATCCTTGCTTAAGTGGGGAAAAAAATTCACTGCATGTTTGAGGTGTGGTCTAACTGGAATTAGGTATAGTGGAGATATCATATCCTTGCTTTTGCATGCAAAATTTCCGTTGATAAATCCTAACACATTATTTGCTTTCTTGGTAGCTTCATGACAATGCTGGGAGAATTTGATGTTATTGGAAACAGTGGCCCCGAGATCCTATACGCTGGGGATGTCCTTTATATTGTGGTCCATCAGTTCATAATGGAACTTTTTGTTGAGGTTTCCTATGTGTATCAGCTGACATTTATTGACGTTAAATGGCATTTGCTATTTTCTAGACCATTCGGCGATTTTATCTAGTCTCTTGTAATCTTATCCTATCTTCTTCAGCTACTATGGCATTGTCCGTCATGTGTTATCTGCAAATCTGGACAATAAGCTATTCAGCCCTATATCAATATCATGAACATAAATGATGAAAAGTATAGACCCAAGTACGGATCCATAGGAAACCCCACTAGTAATAGGTGACCACGGTGATGATTCCCCATTCATTACGACTCTCTGCTTCCAGTCATCTACCCACCTTTAGAGAGCCAGTCATCTACCGATTTCTAGCCAGCCTGTCATTTACCCATTGCTCTAGCCTGTCAGTCACCTACCCATCTTCTCTAACCGGCCAGTCACCTATCCATCTCTTCTAGTCATCCATTCACCTACCCATTTTCTTTAGTCATCCAGTCACCTACCCAGCTTTTCTTCACCTTCCAGTCAATTACTTACCCTCTTTAGGCTGCCAGTCACTTGCCCATCTCCTCTTGGCAGTTATATTTTCCCGATATCCATCAGCCTACCAACCCACACTCCCCTATCCACTCACCTGGCCCACGCATTTACCAACAATATCCTTACCAAACCAACCACTTTTTACCACATTTGTTAACGAGCCGCCATCAACCTAACAAGTAATTAAAAATTTCATCCCTTGAACTCTCTACTCCCCCGCAAACAGATCATGGAAGCGCTCCACACTTAAGAGTCTCTTTATCAAAAAATCTCATTACGTACCAGGTCCATCTGCTTTGAGATCTTCTCCCAGTCTTCTTCAATGGTACTGAGTCGTCTTTCTTTCTCAAAATACTACTCCTTTCAAGAGCGTACTTCATCAGATCCAAAGCAAAGGCAAAAGACATTCTCATAATCCTAATTATTGTCCTTATGATATCTTTTCCCCAGCCCGTGTGTTTCTTCAGCTTTTTAAATCCAATTTTTCATTACAGTGTTTAATTTTCTCTTCTAGATATCTTATTATCTATAAGATATCTGTAATCATATTTCCATACACTGATGTTTATGTTCATATTGGAACAAAGAGACGCTGAACATACCGCAAAAACTAAAATCGCTTAACCTTAAGCCTGATCAAGATGCTAAAGTGTGAAATGAATACAGTATATATATATATATATATATATATATATATATATATATATATATATTTATTATATTA
>JAYMFT010172814.1:0-12194 GCA_038088735.1 Panulirus argus
GGGGGGGGGGGGGGGGGGGGGGAAGGAGAGGAGAGGGAGAGGAGGAAGCAAGGTTCGGGAGAAGTGAGGAAGAGGGAGGAAGATTTATGGTGAGGAAAGGGAGCAAGATTCAGACGTGGGTGAAATGAGTTATGACTTTAGGAAATGATTCCAGTGTGGGGGGAGTCCAGACCCGCTGCAGTGGTGGGATGGGGGGGGGGGAAGGAGTCCAGACCCCCGTTCTGTGGACGGGTGGGACTCTCCCTATAGCTGTGGGGGGTGGGGGTGGGAGGAGTGGGCTGGGGTCCACACCAGTAGCTGTGGACATGCGCCGACTACCCCAGATACGGACATGAGGAGCCAGGGGTACGTGAAAACGGACATGAGGGAATGAGGCTTATAAGGACGGACTGAAGAGACAGAGTCACATGAGGATGGACATGAGGAACGGACCTGCTGAGGACGGACACGGCGGACGGAAGCTCATGAGGACAGACATGAGGGACTGGAAGCTCATGGCACCAGATATGAGGGACAGAAGAATGCCCATGTCAAGGACGAGTAATAACAGAAGATAAAGAAGCAGAGAATGAGGAAAACACAGCAAATAAAGGAACAATGTGAACAATGAAACGATATGGAAATAGAGAAACTGGAGAGCAAGGGGGAGAATAAACAAGGCAATAATGATAAATGAATGAATGGAAACAAAATGTGAGTTGGAGAAGGGAAGGATTAAGAAGGAAACGATAATGGAAAATGGGAAAGAAGAAAAAGAGGATAAGTATTAGTAAGAGGAAGAGAATGAGTAAGTAAAGGAAAGGGAAAAGGAAAAGCAAGAGGAAGCGACGGAAGAGGAAGAGTGAGGGGCGGAACAGGAGGCAAGGGCGTAGCGGGAGTGGGCCACTACCAGCGGAGGAGCTGGGGCCCCGTCATGCGTGATCGCCTTTATGTGATTATCGGATAAAGTCGTGGATGCATCGCCTCCCATAATGGTGTCTGGGGAGCATTTTTATGAAGAGTATCAATGCAATTACTCGGGGAAAAATTGTACGGGGTGATTGTTATGCACTTATCTTATATCTGATTATCAGGGGGAGGGGCGAGAGAGAGAGAGAGAGCAGTGAGAGGCAGGGAAGGGCTCGGACAGGGCAGCAGCAGCAGAGTCAGCGGGAGAGAGTGAGAGCAGGGGAGGAGAGAGAGGGAATGAATGACTCGCACAGAGCAGCAGAGGAGGAACAGCCACTATCACCACCTACACCCTGAAGGGCGGATGGCATTGTTCAGCGGTATAACCACTCACCTGACCATATTCCCTTTCTATACCTCACACTTCCGGCACAGCCTTCACGCCCAACAGGAAGATATTTTCCCAAAAAATAGATCAGCCCTTGAGCCAGTACTATCTATCCTTCAAGAATATGGAAGAGTTATTTTGAACTGTGTAAGAGGTTTGGAGATAGCCCGCCTGGCAACTTCCTGGGGATGAACAGACAAGAGCGCCTTTTTATAGTATAAACAGGAATGGCATTTCTCAGTATCTAGTCTCTTGTTTCCTTCCCTTTGGTCTGTAATAGGTTATGCGAAATATTGATTCCTATCTGACCTACATTAAGACTCATTAAGCTAGACTATTAGGGGCCAGCTGATATGATCAGGTTAATTTGGTCTACGTATCTAAGTGCTTGTATTTCGCAGCTTCCAATTTCTGTCACTAATCTCTCGTTGTCTGGCCTTGGGAGAAGCGTTCGTCTTAGGTATATACGAATCTTCCTCATCTTCAATTGTAAACACAGAATTGAGAGATCTGTTTAGTATGCAGATTATTTTTTTGTCGTCATCGCCTATCCTTATCCTTTGTTCCTATGTCAGTGGTCCTACTGTATCATTACCATAAATATCTGAATAATAAGTTCTTGGTTACCTCCAGCGTTTCCCGGTAACTAAAACGTCTTACATATTTTCTGTTATGTGCCTCGGTCCCCTTTGCTCAGTCATTCAGGCTGGTTTACACCGAGTCGTTTCCTCTGTCTTAAAAATGTTTTCGTGTTTCTGTAAGAATTAACCCATTCTCGTGTCTTTTATAAAAGTTATTGTTGCTAATTTCGTGATTCATTGTCCCGAATTCTGTTTATTTTTCTGCAATCTGGGGGGTCCAGAGTTTACAATTGCTAATGTGAAATCATGTATGTATGTTTTTAGCTTAACGTTGTTATAGCCACCGTTTGTCACGCCCTCATTTACTTCGTGGGAGTTCAACAAATCGTCGTTCGCGTGAAAACTACGCAGCCTTGCCCGTCGCGCTCACCGCCTAGAAAATCGAGAGTTGAGAATTAACGTGTCGTGTGAGTTATGTGAGTTACACGTATTGTCGAGCGTTATGTGTCAGATGGAGAGGGTGTGTGGGCGTTTTGTGGACTTCCTATCCACACTCCACAGGTGGATGAGACACTGTCATTAGGAGTGGTAGTCTGAACTATCCTGCTGCTTATTAGAGACCCCTAGCCTGCTTCGTCTGGCCTCCCAGCAAGTGTTTCAAGTTAACATTTAGTTATTTTACATTAAATGGTTCATGTCTCTTTGCTTTTCCATTGTTATCTAAATTTTAGTATAATAAATACAGTTCTGATTTACGTAAGTCGTCACTGAATTTCAAACTCAGTGGGTTCGTAAGGTTTATGTCCAGTTTACCTCCTCTGGCACCCCGGCTTTTCGACTCATAATACCCTGCCTAGTGTTCGTGTGAGCTGCGTCTGTTCCCTGCGTGCCGTCTGCGCGGTGGTTTCCTGTGAGCTTTGTCTGTACGTGAGGCCAGCCAGTGGTCATCTTTAACTAAGTTTATTGGTCTGAACTAATTAGGAATTGCTGTTATTCTGTTTATTATCTATTGTGTATCCTGTCTGGTCACTGGTGATTCTGGGATGATAAGATTCGTGACCTAACTGAGCTGTCTTCGTGATTCATTCGTTCACTCGCTTATTCGCGTATTTCGTTATATTGCTTTAACCAGCTGTACACAGTGTGATACGAGATCAAAGTAGACATGGTGTTTTGATGTATCCAGTCATACGTCTTTGGTCTGTTATGGGATGTTGTCACACTTTTTTTTTTTTTTTTGGTTCCGTGACAACAGCAAATTGGGCCAAGGAGAGGAACTTACTTGACCGTCACTTATAAGTGCCTCTGTCACCAACACTCCCGATACCCAGGAGGTGGTGCCTACCTGGTCGGTGGCTACCTACCTCCCACTGGAGAGAGAGAAAGGGAAATATAGATAGAGAGAAAGAGAGAGAGAGAGAGTGGGAGGAGGTAGTGGAGGGGAATAAGTGACAGAAAGAGCGAGGAAGAGAAAGAGAGAGAGAAATAAATCTTTTAGCAGTAAACTTTGCACATTAAATCCAATCTGTCAGACGTTTGGGCGGGCGGAAAATATACATAGACTTCACTCCACATATATACAGTTCCGGGTAAATAATTTATATTCACGAGCGAGGTTTTTATTTCTAGCCAGGAGTCCCCATGACCGCTGTGGCTGGTTCGCTGGATGGCTAAAGCGCCATTGGTAGTTTGGTCGCTATAATTGGTGCGCCGGTATATATATATATATATATATATATATATATATATATATATCCGACATAGCCAGGGGAAAGGTCTGCCCCTGTGAGAACTATTTCAGCTGACAGGGCAAGATAATTTCATTAAAAAGCCTCCCTTCTTTCCTTCCTGTGTTTCCCCTTCTATCTCTCGTCTTTCCCGCTTCCTACAGCTTTTCCATCCCCCTGCCTTACCTTCCTGCTTCAGGATCTCCGTCTATGGAGCTCCTCTACAATGTTCACGTCCGCCGGGAGAGAAGGAGTGGGATGTGGAGGGGGGGTGGGGGGGGTCCATTGAAGACGCAAGTGGTGTCTCGTGTGTACGTAGGTCGACCGACTGCAGAATCAGGTAGTGAGTCTCCTCTCTGTGTATCTTAGATCCAAGAAGTCTTGTGTTTACACATATCGCAAGATCTCTCTACCTCTGAGAGTTGGATTTACAAACACCTGAGTTCAGGTTAATCGCTGCTGATTCGTTTCTTTCCTTGTACCCAGTTTCCTTTTCATCCGAGATGGACTGGGGCGTGTGTTTTTTAAGGTGGAAATACCCACACACACACACACACACACACACACGTCGGCTACTATAAAAAGATAGAACTGGAGATTAGCATTGGCTCCTCGGGTGTTGTTAAAACAGATTCCTGAAGAGGAATACATCACAGGACGAGGGGAGGAAGTAAATATTGCACCTATTCAAACGCTCGCTAACTTTAGGGAAGCATATTTGGTGATGTTCATCATACCTGGGGTTTCCAGGATAGAGCAGATGATACGACAGCGCCCGCTAATGTCATATGACTCGGGCTATCGACACCCCACAGGTGCTCGCTCGACCGTTATACCCAATGTGATGGGTTCCTGACACCAGTGGTGGCTGGCCGCTACAGCTAATACGTCGGGTTACGGACACCTCTTGTTCGATGGTCGTCGCAATAGCCGGTGCATTGGGTCACTGGGCCCCCCTCCTCCCCCGCCATGGCTGGCCGGGCCAGCAGCTGCGCCGTGGTATAATAAAAGAGTCTTGTGGCTACTCGAGCGACGCGTGTGAGGCACAGGTGTGTGCTTGCCGTCTGTGCACCAGGCCAAGTTACTGATGGGTGACTGTGCATAGTTAATGTACACACACACACACACACACGGGTCTGTTACAAAGACCATCCATTCATCTCATGCCCAGGTATGGCCTGTGTCCCACTCTGTCGCATCCTAAACACACTGTTTCCCATTCTCTGCCACATGCCGGCCCCTTAGTCCTCCCTCCTTCCTCGTGTCCTTCTCCATTCCCGTCACTGAGGCCTGCTCTCCAGCATCCCACTCTGCCATCCCTCCCTCTCCCTCTCTCTCTCTCTCTCTGTTTTTTCACTAATTGGCTGGTTGAGGGAAGGCAGAGTGGGGAAACTGGAGAGAGAACTCTACAGTGTAAGGATGTATGACAGAGGTTTGTCGGTGTTTCGCTCATGGTGTAGTTTTGGGGCCTCGCTTCTATGCCCTCCGGAGTCTTGTGTGTGTGTTTGTGTGTGCGTGTGTGTGTGTCTGTTATTCTGTGTGTGTGTGTGTGTGTGTGTGTCTGTGTGTGTGTGTCTGTGTATGTGTCTGTCTGTGTGTATGTGCGTGTGTGTGTGTATGTATCTGTGTGTGTGTGTGTGTGTATCTATGTGTGTGTGTGTCTGTGTCTGTGTGTGTGTGTGTCTGTGTGTGTGTGTATCTGTGTGTGTGTGCCTGTGTGTCTGTGTGTGTTTGTGTCTGTGTCTGTTTGTCTGTCTGTGTGTCTGTCTGTGTCTGTGTGTCTGTCAGTCTGTGTGATTACTGTTTGTGTTACGGGGAGGGAGTTTTACACTGGTGTTGCCCAGTCTTGAATACAGGTACTGAGTCCTTGCTCTTGTGTATGGATACACACACACACACATACCCCAGCCTATGCCAGGCACTTCTGATGTCTCTTACGATGCCCTCTGTATCTCCCTCACTCGTTCTGCTCCACCGCTCTCCTCCCACAGCTGTGGACATTCACCACACAGCTGGGCTGTCCTCTCCGTCCCTTCTTCCACCGCCTTTTCCACCTGGGTTGCTTGATGCAACCCTTTTCTCACTGCCTCACACACACACACACACACACACACACACACACACACACACACACCCCTAGTTTGCTTCCCCTTACAGAAGCAACCCTTAGCATTACTCCCCTTTATAGACACATCCCTGGTTCGCCTCCCCCTTATAGACACACCCCTTGGCTCTCTTCCCCCTTACAGACACACACAACCCCCTGGACTCCCCGGAGTACCACCCATAGTTCTCCTTCCTTTGCAGGCATACGCTCCTCCTCCTCCTCCTCCTCCTCCTCCTCCTCCCTCCGCCGCACCCACTGGCCCTCCTACCCCAGCAGACAAACACACACACACACACACACACGCATTTAAAGGGGAACTGGATCTGAAGTCAATGGGCCCATGTCTGCCCTCCAGACCCACCCACCCACCCACCCACCCGCCAAGCGACATCAGACCCAGGAGAATGATCCTCCCATTAGTTCTGTACGGTCGGCTGGCTCACCACGCCAGCCCTCACCCCCTACGCACTGTGGCACCACCGGCCGTGTCTGTGGCCCTACCTGGCGCACTTCCTCCACTCATATACTTCGAGGATGTGTCCTTCTTCATCTGGGTTTCTGGCTATATCCAAGGCTGCATTCCGTGTGTGTGGCCATGTTTGTGGCTACGTCCTTGTTTCCTTGTGTCTGTGGCCTCATTTGAGGTTGTTTCTTCGTTTCCTTGTGTTTATGGCCACAAGTAAGATTGTTTCTTTGTTTACTTGTGTTTATGGCCACAAGTAAGGTTGCTTCTATGTTTCCTTGTGTTTATGGCCACAAGTAAGGTTGCTTCTATGTTTCCTTGTGTTTATGGCCACAAGTAAGGGTGTTTCTATGTTTCCTTGTGTTTATGGCCACAAGTAAGATTGTTTCTTTGTTTACTTGTGTTTATGGCCACAAGTAAGGGTGTTTCTATGTTTCCTTGTGTTTATGGCCACAAGTAAGGTTGCTTCTATGTTTCCTTGTGTTTATGGCCACAAGTAAGATTGTTTCTATGTTTCCTTGTGTTTATGGCCACAAGTAAGGTTGTTTCTACGTGTCCTTGTGTTTATGGCCACAAGTAAGATTGTTTCTTTGTTTCCTTGGGTTTATGGCCACAAGTAAGGTTGTTTCTACGTGTCCCTCAATTGAGGCTATTTTATTTGTTTATGTTTGTGGCCTTGCCTGAGGTTGTTTCGTTGTTCCTCAGTGTTTCTGCACTGCTTTTATGCTGTTGCTACATTTCTCTTTTTCTTTGTTGTTGTCCTTGTTGAAGGCCATTTCTTTGCTTCTCAGTGATATTCAGACATGATAAAGGTCATAACTCTCTGTGCTTGCTGGTGTGTTGCAGCCTCGGAAGTCTCCAGCCCACTTAGATACGACTCATGATCTCACCAGTTTTGTAATACCTCAGCCTTGCATTGTCACCCGAATGGCTGCCTGCATTCAGTAAAACCTTTATATATCTACTCCCGTGCTTCAGCCGACGAGCCCTCCCTCAGCGTTCGAATCCCGGGCACAGCAAGTCGGTCCACAGGCAACTCTGCTGTTCATCGTCGTCATCTCAGGCTTGGTCGATAATTGGGTAACTGGCTTAGACTGGTATATGTGTGTGTGTGTGTGTGTGTGTGTTCACGTAGGAGTAAAGACATGGCACTCATATACAAGGGGAACAGAAGTGTAGAACACACATCTCGGCACACACTAGTAGTAATCACACACAGAAATAAATAAGAAAAATGCCCCTTTACTGTTACTAGGTAAGTGAACAACGCGTTAATAACAAAGTAAACTTCGTTCTAGATTTTTTTTTTCCTTTTCATTAAATTCTCTTTATTAACGGCATCTGATCTTTGGCTCTGGACATTTTGAAGACCGAGTGAACGGTGTTGGACTAAAGCTGTGTCTGAAGTTGTGTCTGAAGCTGTGTCTGAAGCTGTGTCGTCTGAAGTTGTGTCTGAAGCTGTGTCTGAAGCTGTGCCTGAAGCTGTGTCTGAAGCTGTGTCTGAAACTGTGTCTGAAGCTGTGTCGTCTGAAGTTGTGTCTGAATCTGTGTCTGAAGCTGTGTCTGAAGCTGTGTCTGAAGCTTGTGATGGCTGTCATGATGGAGATTTGAGAAGAGAGTAGTGTTAATGACGAGACTAGATGTTTCTCACGCTGGAGTCCAGATCAGAGATGGTGGCAGGTATGTCGAATGACCTTGGCCAAAGAAATGTCACCAGACCACTTACCAGGACGTTGGTTGAAGGGAATCCTTAATGTCGAAACAGGAGGAGAAGAGATATATAACGGCTGCAACCACCGAGTGAGGACATTACCGTTAACAGATGCTCAAGAAAATTGGGGTATTATGACATGTCACGGATCATGAGTATAGAATAAGAGCTTTGATCTTTACGTGATCTGACACCCAATCAAGATAACTAGGTGGTCACTTGTCTCGGGGGTGGAAATCCTAACGAGTTGACGAGTCGCCCTGTAACAAACGTCAGGATTTTTTTTTTAAGCTTTCTCTGTTTTCACTGGAATAATACAGTGGTACAGGTGGCACTGCTGAAGTATGGGAGACAGGCGCTCGCGGCAATAAATTTCCACTCCTAAAATCTATTATATTGTTACTTATACGCATGACCTCTAGCAGCGTCCTGAATTTTTTTTTTTTTAAGGTCGTGACATTACCAGTTATGACCTTCCTTTGCTAACCAACTCTGGGTTCTGATGACCTCAGCTCACAAAGCTTTCATCTATGACCTGAACTCGGGTCAGACAGCCTCTGCTAAGGAAGAACAGTTAATTTTAGTTCGTTTTTTTCATTTCCAGTCGTAATTATGACGACATAAACCTTTGGTTTGATGCAGTCTTATTAAGGAACAGTGGAGATGATTTTTCACTTGAATTTTCGTTTCATTATTTATCTTGGAAGAAGTAAGGATAGAGGGGTAGATAGAAAGATATAGTAGGGATAGAGGGACGGACTTCAGTGGCGCTGAGAGTAGGAAAAGGAGAGGGAGTTGAGGATAGAAATGATAATGACATGGTTAGAGGCCGAGTATGGTTTGGGATGGGAGGTTTGAGGATAGAAGAGTGGGGTTGTAGGATAGGAGGTGGAATGGGAAACGAGGACGAGTCTAGGGTGGAATGGGAGTTGAAACAGATATGGAAAGGATAGTACGAGGGTTTTGTTTGTGGGCAGGATGTTGGGTAGGCAGTAAAGGGACAGATGGATGGAAGACAGGCTCATACGGACGTCTTCATCGGCCCTCAGACTGGGCTCTGGGAAAGTGACGATAAAGCAGGAGACGAATCCGAGGGGAAATCCTTATCTAAAGCATCGTCACAAGCGAGCCGCTGCCGCGCCCCAAGTGCGATCTTATCTCCAGACGCTGATAACGATAACCGATTTATGGTTCGTATAACCAAGACTACAGCAGTGTTCAACGAGACTGTTCGTGGACTGGCACTGCCCCACCTTCCCTCAGGTAGAGGGAAAGGGGCAGACTGGCACTGCCCCACCTTCCCTCAGGTAGAGGGAAAGGGGCAGAGAGGAATTGGCTTATGCAAATCTCCAGCAGAAGATATAAAGCGATCCGATCGCTGGTTCCAAGAATTCATTTTTTTCTCCTCTCTCTCTCTCTCTCCTGCCGAGTCCTGCAGCCTCGTCTTCGGTAACATTCACAGGATCTCTTAACGAGCCGCCAGCGGCCACCGGATCCTCAAGTCTCGTATATCTTAGGGCGGACGAGGACGGGTGAATATCCTCCTCTGCTGGGCACACAAGGACGGGTGAATATCCTGCCCCGCTGCAAATTGATAATCTTCTTAGATGATTCATAGATCTACGTTGGCTTCGGTGGGACACTTTGTAAAACTCACCGTTAAGTGGTCACCTTTGCTTAATCATGGGGCCAATCTATCGACCAACCCCTCGGGGAGGACGAACAGCCGAACTGACTGTGGACAGACTGCCTTCACGATTCGAACCTATGCCCTCCAGTCCATTCGGCCAGCGAATGCGTCATGGCCAGCAACGCCAACTGTTACACCATGGGGGCTTAAAGGGCAAATAATGACGTTAGATTTCATGGCGATTTCCTCTGTTCCTCAAGTATGTTGCCAAGCGTAATATTCACACACCCGCCTCTCCTTCCTAGGCTGCACAGAACCATTTCCTTCAGCATTTCATGGTCTTCAGCCTCTTCCATTCCCTCGATTTTGCTCATGAATGGCTTCTGAATTCTAATTTATTTTCTATTTGTTTCGTTGATGACCACACGTCACAGCAGTATTCAATTTTGTTTCTCATGCGTAGGTTTTCATCAATAGTCTTCTTTCTCTTGTTGTGAGAGCACTCGAGATCACACCACTCATTACTTGGCTCGATAGTGTTATTTTCTCAAGGCGCTCCCTGAAATCTAATTTCTCAGTCATGTTGACACACATTTTTTTTTTACTTCCTGTCGCGCGCTCTCTCACTCTCTGGTGGGCCCTTAATGTGATGTCACCGATGTGTTCTTGCGTCACCGACATATCCTTGCTTGTTCCATAAGTTTTTTTTTCTTTTTTAATCCATCCTCGTAAAATTCCATCTGGATTCACTTCTATTTGCAATGTGTATCTAATTTTATCCTATCTCTGTTTGATCAGCTTCTGATCGAGGCATATTTGCTTCCTCTGGCGTCATCAGCAGAGTTCCCGACTATGCCTTTCTGTGCTTCGCTGTCGATGTCTGATCTTAATATAAAAAGTAACGAGACTTCCACTTCTCACTGTGTTACCTCAGAGAGGACCTCTCCCTCTTCAGACATGGGTTCCGTTTGTTGCAACGTTCACCTTTCTGTTGATGACAGACTCCTCGAAGCATCTACCTATCTCACCTTTATGTCCAGCCACTTCATAAAAGTAATTCTGTGGTTCTCTTTGTCGACTACAGTTTGCAAAAGCGGGGAAAACTCTATCCATTCTCACTGTACCGTGCTAATAATTGGCTTCAAGTATTTTCTTTCATTCTGGTACAACCAGAATCAGATGATTTAACATATGTCCTGTTATCACTCTTTCAACCACTTCTACTACGTGGGAAGTCAAGCTATTTGGCCATCTACTGCTTGGGTATTAGCCCGGATCCTTCAGAATGTACTGGCGTTACACGTGCCAAATTTTTTTATGATTGTGTGCAAATTTTGCATTCGGCCAGACTTAAAGCCTCGGTGATAACTGCTTTTGTTATCGCCTTCTTGATAAAGATGGCTGGGATGCCACTACGGTCCCGAAGGTTAAGTTTCTCCAAGATGTTCAGTGACCCTGATTATATCATTTTCCGATAGCTTAATATCGAAGCATCTTACCATCATGTCGGGTTTATCATCTAGTTGCCCTTTGAGCTGTAATCGGATCTTTATTGTTTAGTTTACACTTTGCATATTGCCTTAGTGGAATTAACACCATATTCATCTACCACTTTAGAGGGTCTAGTGTCACGGATTTCTTATCTTTTACTTTGTTCAAGTACCTTTCCGTCTTTTTTATAACTCTCCTCCTCAATTATTTTCCGTCCTCCTCTCTCTGGGATTTTATCATTTTGCGTTTTTGTTTTAATATTCTCATCATCATTTTTTTCGTTTTTGCTTCCCTTGTTTTTAATCATTTTTCGTTTCTCCCTTTCCCATGCTCTTCTACTCATCCACCATTTTCCTTCTCAAGGATTCTTCCGTATTGCATTCATCCTTCTTAATGTTTGGTAGCATTCTACTGGTAATATGTCTTTATTTACCCACAGTATATCTTCGAGTTTGTGAGTCAAGTTACCGACCTGGAAGATCCCGTTCCAGTCCGTGTTTAAAATCCATTCCATGATCGCTCTCAAGTCTCATTTGTCGTGGTTATAAATTCAGGACGGCCAAATATGGCGTTGCTCCTAGTTGCCGTGGCCCGTTAACATTCATTAATTTTCACAATGTATGAAGTAGTGATTTCTATGGTACTCTGATCCGATAGGCCTACATTAGTCACCTTTCTATCTGAAATCAGTCATTTTCTGAAGAAGAGATTAACCGTATCTTCACCTTTCATCGACCTGTGATTTACTAAATTCTGAATGATTAAGAAAGATGTATAAGCTCTTATAATCGCTTTCCTTTTTCTCTACTAATCCTTACATTTGTATCTACGTCGATAATCTGCTCCTCTCTCCTGCCAATTCAAGAAAATGAAATTCAAAGTCACCCGTCTATATCCTTATCGGATCCGGGGTCTCTAAATCCTTCAATAATATTCTACAGGTCTTGTGAAGTTTTTCTGTAAAGTTATTGGGTCTGGGTGTTTTTGGTGGTGTGGTATGACACTAGATCTACTTGTACGTATTCATGGCTGGGATGCTTTTTCAAGCTTATTATCTTACGATGGCAAAATCTCGTCTATTGCTCTCTCTCTCTCTCTCTCTCTCTCTCTCTCTCCAACACCGGGGGGGTCCTCCCTACTCCCGTCGGTCACTATCTTCCCCCCCCCCCCCCCCCCCCCCCCCCCCCCCCCCCCCCCCCCCCCCCCCC
>JAYMFT010172825.1:0-12193 GCA_038088735.1 Panulirus argus
CACATCTCTCTTACCCTTACATTACTTACTCAATCAAACCATCTCACACCACATATTTTCCTCAAACATTTCATTTCAAACAAATCCTCTTTAGAAAGGTAAGAGCCAACCATCTTGAAACACAGGTGGAAGAGATACAGTGCCCAGAAGCAAAATTCCCAAATTGAAGTACTTGATCGCCGTTTCCCACGTTAGTTAGGTATTGCCAGGAAGAGATGGAGGGTCACATCCACTCTCATCAATTCTATGGCTGTCATGTGCAATGCACTGAAACCATTGCTCACTATCCAAAACCAGGCCTCATAGACCTTTCCATGGTTTACCCCAGGCACCTCACGTGCCCTGGTTCAGTTCATTGACAGAACATACATATATATATTTTTTCATACATATTCACCATTCCCTGCATTAGCAAGGTAGTGTCAAGAACAGATGACTGAGCCTCAGACGGAGGAAACTTCTCCGTTCCTTCTTTAGGAAAAGTTAAAACTGGAGGGGAGGAGAGTAAATGAAGCAAGGGTTGTAGGTGAGGAATGGGAAGTATTTAAAGAAGCAGTGTTGATATGTACGAGAGATGCATGTAATATGCAAAAGGTGGGAGGTGGGCAGATTACAAAGGGTAATGAGTAGTGGGCTGAAGAAATAAATTTGCTAGTGAAGGTGAAAAGAAAAGCATTTGGGTGGTACTTACAGGGAAGGAGTGCAATTGATTGGGAGATGTATTAGAAAAAGCAGAAGGTCAAGAAGGTGCATCGAGTTGAAATAGAGGGCAAATGAAAACTGGGGTGGGTGAGTATCAGTAAACTTTAGGGGGGATATGATGTTTTGTAAGGAGGTTAATAATGTGTGAAAAACATGAGAACAAATAGGAACATCGGTGCAGCAGACAGAAGGGGAAGTGGTAACAGGTAGTGATAAAGTGAGGACAAGATGGAGTGAGTGTTATAAAAGACTGTTGAATGTGTTTGATGATGGGATGGCAGATGTAGGGTTTTGGGTCAGGGTGGTATGTGAGGTGAGAGACTCATGGAGAGTGGTTTAGAGAAGAAAGAAGAGGTGGCGAAAGCCTTATGTAAGATGAAATGAGGCCAGGCGGCTGGAGTGGATGCTATTATTATTGAGTTTATTAAGAAAGGGGATGAATGTGTTGTTGACTGTTTGGTAAGGACTTTCAATGTATGTATGGATCATGGTGAGGTGTCTGAGGATTGGTGGAATTCACTTACAGTACCTCTTTATAAAGGTAAGGGGGATTTAGGTCTGTGTTCAAACTATAGAGGTATAGGATTGTTAAGCATACCTGTAAGTTGTATGGAAGGGTACTGATTGAGAGGGTGAAGGCATGTACAGAGTATCAGACTGAGGAGGAGCAATGTGGTTTTGGAAGTGGTAGAGGATGTGTGGATCAGGTGTTTGCTTTAAAGAATGTGTGAGAAGGCATATGATTAGGGTTAATAGAGATTCTTTGTGGAAGGTCATAAGAATATTAAGTGTGGGAAGAAATGTGCTAGAAGCAATAAGATTTTATAAAGGTTGTAAGGCTTGTAACTACTTTTTGGTTCCAAGTGGGGGTTAGTGTGTGATGTCACCATGGTTGTTCAGTTTGTTTATGGATGGAGTGGTGAGAGAAGTAAATGTGAAAGTCTTGGAGAGAGGGGCAAGTATCCAGTCTGTCTGGGGTGGGAGGGCCTGGGAAGTGGGTCATTTGATACAGCACTAGTGGCAAATTTGAGTGAGAAACTGCAGAAATTGGTGACTGAGTTTGGAAGAGTGTAAGAAAGGAGAAAATTCTGAGTGAATGTGAATAAAAGCGATGTTATTAGGTTTAGCAGGGTTGAGGGACAGGTTAACTGGGGTGTGAGTTAGAATGGATAAAATTAGAGGAAGTGAAGTGTTTTAGATATCTGAGAGTGGTTGTGGCAGCAAATGGAACCATGGAAGCAGAAGTGGGTCATAGGGTGGGGGATAGGGCGAAGGTTCTGGGAGCACTGAAGAATGCATGAAAAAAAGAGAACATTATCTGGGAGGGCAAAAATGGATAATTATGAATAAATGGTATTTCCAGCAGTATTACATGGATATGAAGTATGGGCAATAGATGGGGTTGTATGGAGGACAGTGGATGTGTTGGAAATGAAGTGTTTGAGGACAATATATGGTGTGAGATGATTTCATTAAGTGAGGAAAGGGTAAGTGTTGTGTATGGTGATAAAAAGAATGTAGCTGATAGAGAAGAAGAGGGTGTGCTGAAATGGTTTGGAATATGGATTGAATGAGTGAGGAAAGGTTGACAAGGAGGATATATGTGTCAGAAGTGGGGGGAACAAGCAGGAGGGTGAAAAGCATGCATGGGATAGAGACTGGCTGAGTGCCAATAACATATATTGTGTTAAAGGAATGTTCAAAAGTCAACAAATCTGTGAAGCTGTAAGGGGATTAATGAACAAATAGGCCATAAGTTAAAAAGGTTCATTAGAAATGTTTTAACCCACTGCTGTATGCTAGTTAAACAAAAGCCTGTTACAACAGAGTGGTTATCCTTAAAACTTAAGCACTTGAGATGGATTGTCTGAGAGATGGAGGTGAATGACAGTGGGCAGGTGGGCAGAGTGATGATTAAGGAATTCAAAGAGGCATCATAATATAAAGGGAGAGGATAATAGCTGAAAGATGGAGTAGTGAGGTGTTATCAGCAAGGGTAAAATGATTATCTGAATTAGGTGAGTGAGTAAATGTACAGAGGAAGACAGAATTAAGGAGTACATGTGTTTTGATGGATGAATTTCTAAAATGTGTCGTCTATAGAAGTATGAGATTGGTCAAAGAATATGAAATGAATTACATGGTATGTTCTTTATCTGATGTGCCACAGGCACTGGATGGTTTGTAAATGTATATAAGAAAATATACTGCATGGAGAAAAGTAACTACTTTTTGAGTAATCAAGAGTAGTTTTGTTAGCAGAACTTCTGAAATGCTCTAAAGGATGAAGATAAAAGTTAGTTAATGTTTCAACTGATTATTTGAGTATGACATTTATTACATTTTTCTCATGTTTGTTGTGAGTGTCTTGTATTGTGGGAAGTTTTGAGGAAAGACATAAAGTTGCAATGATCTACGAGTTAATGTTGCTTGTATTGACTGACTCAAGTTTGGCATGGTCAGTTATGCTTTGTATGCTTACTGACCACTGACGAGCATGAACTTGTTGATTGTCTAATATGCCACAGTCTTTTAACATACACACACACACACACACACACACAGATATGCATGGTCTAATGTTTCTAATACTTTTACTGACCACTGAGATATATGTCTTTTGTAATGTGGTCTACTGTTACAAACTTATGACCTAAGATGAACGTTATCTATTATTTGTGCACTTGACATTCCTGCTGCAGAGACATTTGCTGTAGTCATCGGTCATACACGAGTGTATTAGACCAACAATGTTTGGAAGACAAACTTTCTAATGAGAGTGACTAACTGTTCCTCAGGTGGTTAGTTACTGAATTCAACCAATGAGAAATGAAACTAATGAAGCTGAGCCAGTATCAAATTATGGTAAAGCTAGCTATCTGAATTGGGCTGAGCTGCACATAAATAGTTAATCCTCATCCCAATAATTTTAGACTGTCTTAGAAGCCAGATAAATCTGACAAGGATATTTGATGTTCCCAAAATTATTCAAAATGTGCAGCGCTAGGTAAAGAGATGGAGAGAATGCTTTGAAGGGCTGTTGAATTTGTTTGATGATAGGATGGAGGTGGTATGTTTGGGTCATTGAGGTATGTGAAGCGAGAGAGTGGTATGATGGAAAGAAAAGAGGTGGTGTAAGCCTTGTGCACAATGAAATGTGGCAAGGCGGCTGGAGTGAAATGTACCACAGTTGAATTTCATAAGAAAGGGGGTGATTGTGTTGTTAATTGGTTAGTTAGGATTTTCATGTTGAGGTGCTTGAGGATTGGCAGATTGCCTGTAATAGCACTACTGTATAAGGGCAAGGGGGAACAAAGATGAATGCTCAAATTAAAGATGTAAGAGTTTGTTGGTGTACTTGTTAAGTAGTAAGGGAGAGGGTGGTGGCATGCACTGAGCATCAGGTTGGGGAGAAACAGTGTGGTATCAGGAATGGTACAGGATGTGTGGATCAGGTGTTTGTTTTGTAGAATGTGTGTGAGAAATACTTAGAAAAACAGATGGATTTGTATGTGGGATTTATCGATTTAGAGAAAGTATATGATGGGGCTGATAGTGATGCTTTGTGAAAGGTGTTACAAATACACTTATGATGTGGGAGGAAAGTTACTAGAAACAGTGAGTGAGTAAGATATGTGTGCCAAGAGGTAGAAAGGAGTATGAGTGGTTCCAGATGAAAGTGAGTCTGTGGCAAGGGTGTGTGATGTAACCATGGGTGTTTAATTGGTTTATGGTTGGAGTGGTGAGGGAGGTGAACACAAGGGTGTTAAAGAGAGGAACAGGTTAGGACTGTTGGGGATGGGAATCCTGGGACATGAGTGCGACTCCTTCTTTAGCTCTTGTCCTCTCACCAACCCCTAACTTTACTTCTAAGACACTTCCAAGCCATACTTCCCTTTTACCCTTGAGCTTTGTTTTAATCAAAACCAGAACATCCAGGCTTCTTTCCTCAAACATACTTCCTATCTCTCCTTTCTTCTCCTCTTGGATACATTCACACATGGTTAGACACCCTTGCCTGAGCCTTTGAGGAGGATGAGCAATCCTTGCTTGGCTCCCTCTTCTGTTCCGTCTTTTAGAAATTGGAATACAAGAGGGGGAAGAGTTCCAGCCCCCTTTAGTGGGTAAGATATCAAATTCTAATATCATGAACAATGTAGATTTAACAAGATTAATGATATCCACATTGATTTTGATTTCAAACTGGTAAGTTCTGATGTTTCATCTTTGTTCACAAAAGTTCCAGTTGATGACCTCTTAGAATATTTGGTTGATATCTTGGATGAAAATGATTTACCTGTTTCAAATTCTGTGTTTATTGAACTGGTAAAATTGTGTGTGAAAGACTGTGTTTTCAATTTAATGGAGAATGTTATGCTCAGAAATTTTGGTATGGCGATGGGTAACCCTCTTTCACCAGTATCAAGTAATCTTTATATGGAATTCTTTGAAACAAAATTACTAAGGGATATCTTACCCTCTAAGGCAATTTGGTTTAGGTATGTAGATGAAGTTCTTTGTGTTTGGCCAACAAACAAAAATTTACAAGCATTTCTCCCTTTACTTAACAATTTAGTACCTTCTATCAACTTTACTGTGGAAGTGGAAAATAATTGTATGTTACCATTTTTAGACTGCATAATCCATAGGGATAAACACATGTTTAAGTCCAGCATATACAGAAAACCCACCAATGTTTGTTTATATATTCATTATTACTCAGCTCAACATGACAGAGTTAAATTATAACCATTCTAGTTGATGTTCCATAGGGCATTACGTATATGCAGTCTGTAATTTATTGATAATGAGTTTGAGAAGATATATTCAATTAAATCTAAGTTAAAGTATCCTAGATCTTTCCTTGATAAATCCCATGAGCTGGCAAAGAAATCATTATATAGAGTTAAACCCAAACTTCCCCTTGATACCAAAAATCTTTTCGTTCTCCCATTTAGTGATAATTTTGCATTACTTCCTAGGTTGCTTAAATCCTTTAATGTAAATGTAGCCTTCATCAATGACAATACTATAAAGAATATCTTAATAAAAAAAACTCACCAGAAAATTCTGCGGGCTGTGTTTACAAAATACTGTGTAAAAATTGTAATATATTTTATGATGGACAGACTGGTAAGGATCTTTATGTTAGACTTAAGCAACATAAAAAAGTATAAGAACAGGACAAAACTCAAATGCTTTGTTTAATCATGTTAAAAATTATGACCATTGTATTGGCTGGAGTAACCAGTTCAGTTATTAACTGTAACTCCTTTACCATGAGAAATATCATTGTCTTCTAATATTGAATACACAAAGAATTGTAACATTAATATTAGTGAAGGTGTATACAAACTGGATGCTTTGTTGTAGGAAAAATTTGTAAACAGTTCCCTTTCTTGTCCACCCAAAAAAAAATTTTATGACAGGCATGATGCCAGACCTAAACAACACCAACCTGAACACCACCATCCAGTAATGCTTGTTTACCAATGGTATCTTAGTTATGTCTCTTCCTTGTATATTAACTAATTGTTCTGTCCTCTATCTCATTCTTGTATCTCCCCTGACCATGTGATCATTACCCGAAAGTGCACATGGGAACTTATCGTGTTTCATACAGCACTGGTGGCTGATTCGAGTGAGAAACTGCAGAAGTTGGTGACTGAGTTTGGAAAAGTGTGAGAAAGGAGAAAGTTGAGAGTAAATGCGAATAAGAGCAAGGTTATTATGTTTAGCCAGGTTTAGGGACAAGTTAGTTGGGATATAAGTTTGAATAAAGGAAAATTGGAGGAAGTGAAGTGTTTTAGATACCTGGGAGTGAACTTGGCAGCGAATGGAACCATGGAAGCGGAAGTGAATCATAGGGTGGGGAAAGGGGTGAAGATTCTGGGAGTGATGAAGAATATGTGGAAAGAGAGAATGTTACCTCAAAGAGCAAAATTGGGTTTGTTTGAAGGAATAGTAGTTCCAACAATATTATATGGTTGTGAGGAATGGGCTATAGATACAGTTGTAAGGATGAGGGTGGACATGTTGAAAATGAAATGTTTAAGGGCAATATGTCTTGCGAGATGGTTTGATCGAGTACGTAATGTGAGGGTAGGAGAGATGTGTGGTAATAAAAGTGTGGTTGAGAGAGCAGAAGAGGGTGTATTGAAATGATTTGGACATATGGAAAGAATGAGTGAGGAAAGGTTGACAAAGAGGGCATATGTGTCAGAGGTGGAGGAACAGGAAGTGAGAGACCTTGCATTAATAATGTCGTTGGTAAAAAAATATTTCATACAGTCCAGATTAACTTGGTGTCCTAGAAGTTTAAATCCATTTCCTCACATCAATAATGCTGGCACTACTGTAATGAAATTTTCAATGTTAACGTTCTTAAATCCTTTTATTATTCTGAAACATTCTATTAATTTGCCCCAAGTTCAGTTCTTGCAGTCTCTCCTCATATGGTTTGTAATGCATGGATGGAATCAATTTAGTTGCTCTATGCTGCACTGCTTCCAATTGAAGAATACCTCACTAAGAGGTGAGCCCAAAACTGCACTGCATATTCAAGGTGTTGTGTAAACAGACTTAGGTATAGTGGCAATATAGGTAGAAACATTAGGTAGAAGCAGTAGGCAGGAGCATTAGATATTAGTGGTCATTAAGAGCATTAAATAAAAGCTTCTGCAAACACTGCACTAGACTAGCCCTCTGCCAGTGACCTGTTAAGGGTGAGGCACTAAAAGCCAATAAGCGACACAGGAGTTTTTTAGTGACAGAGACTCTGTTGCTGTGGCCACCCCTTTGAGGGAGTTCCAACTGGAAAAGGCATCAGAGATATAGACAGATAGACAGCAATATCATATCCTTGCTTTATTACGTAAAGTTTCTGTTTATAAATCCTAATATCCTATTTGCTTTCTTGGCAGCTTCATTGAAATGCTGAAAGAAATTTGAAGTTACTGGAGACAGTGATGCCTAGATCTCTCACAATAGGTGCGTCCTTTATCTTGTGGCCCATCAGTTCATAAAACTTTTTTTAGTTTTCTACTTGTAACAGCTGACATTTATTGACATCAAATGGTATTTGCCATTTACTAGACCATTCAGCAATTTTATCTAGAGCCTCTTGTAATCTTAGCCAAACTTCTTCAGTCAATATGGCATTGACGATCTTTGCGTCATTTGCAAATTTGGACACTGGGTTATTTAACCCCACATCAATATTGTTAATAAAAATGACGCAAAGTATAGGCCCAAGTCCAGATCCCTGAAGGACTCAACTAGTAACAGGTGACCAAACTGATGATTCCCCACTGGTTATAATTCTCTGCTTCCTATCACATAAACAGGCTTCAATCCAATTTTCTATGCAACCGGTAATCCCCAAGGCCATTGCTTTGCCCATCAATTTAACATGGAGGACTTTGCTGAAAGCTTTCTGGCAGTCCAGAAATGATATATCTATTGCTTTTGTCTTGTCCTGGGTAATGAATAATTCATGATAAAATTCAAGGAGGTTTGTAAGGCATGATCTGCATCTTCTAAAACCATGCTGTGTATTACTGATTGGGCTGTGTTGTTCCAGATAGGATACAATTCTGTCTATAATAATCGACTCCAAAAGCTTACTTACAACTGATGTGAGGCTAATTTACAGCTTCCCTTCTTGTATAAAGGAGTGATGTCCACCAGCCTCCAGTCCTGTGGGACTATTCCATCCTGGAGATTTACTGAAAATATGGGTTAATAGTCTAACAATTTCGTGTTTGACGCTTAATCACTCATGAATGGAAGCAATCAGGCCCTCAGCTTTTAGTAGTCTTCAACTTATCTGTGTTAGTACTTCTCGAACTGTAACGGCGGATTCTTGTATCGTGTGAGTGCTATTTTTCAGTCTCAAAATTCATTTTGTTGTTATCTTGCATATACACAGAATTAAAAACTTTTTCAGGGTTGCTGCTATGCTTTTATCATCCACACTGGATTCCCCATCCTCATTTACTAAGGGTCCTGTTCCACTCCTTATACGTTTCTTATTATTGATACATCTATATAATCTTTTAGGATCTCTATCACTATCTCTTATAATACTCACTTTGTATTCTCTTTTGGTTTATTTGATAAGGACTCTGACTTATCTTCTGATTATGTCATATTGCATTGCAATATCTGGGTCACTGTCTGATTTCTTAAGCTTACTGAGTTTATTTCTGCACCTTACAGCTCGTGCAATATCTTGGAAGTACCATTCAGGTCTGTTGTTGGTTTTACAGTTACTATCGTGCATGGAAATGAATGTGACTTGATGGTGTATAACCTGACACTTAAAACTGGCCCATAATTCCTCTGGGTATGAACCAGCAAAGGTAAGGCTTTTTAAAGTGTCCCACAGCTCATGAAAATATGTCCTTTTAAAAAGTTTGGAGTGATAGTACTGGTTTCAGGGAAGATGGTTTTGATATCTACATTGAACCTAAGCATGTTATGGTCACAAGTGCCTAGATGTTCTCTAACACATGTATTAGTTACTACGAACTCCTGAGATGCAAGATATAGGTCAAGTATATCAGCTTCCCTCGTAAGCTCAGTGAGGGTTTTGTATATAAACGCCTCCGACAAAGCTGATAAGTCTAGCAGATTCACTTTCTACACCTGATATAGTTTGCAAGTAGATTTATGGATGGTTAAAATCCCCAAGAATGTTTGAGTCTTTATCCAGTATTGCTCATCATAAACTCTCGTACATGAGTGTCAATATCTATTGTCTGACTACAGCATCTATAGACAATGTTTATGTAAAGTTTGGAAGATTCTGTGCCAATCTGAACAAACAAGTGATAATTTCTATGGGATTAGGCAAGATTTTACATACAGTGCAGTTCCGCCTCCTTGACTGTCTCTGTCACTTACAAAGAATTTGTAATCTGGTAGATTGTACTCTCTAATAAGATCGTTATTTTTCATGTTCTGAAATGTTTCTGTCAAACCAATGATATAAACGTGTTCACTGTTTACCAAATAATGCAATTAATCTACGTGTTCACTGTTTACCAAATAATGCAATTAATCTATTTTATTTCAGATGGATCTTATATTCATACAGAGTCCATTTAATTTCTTTGAGTTATTTCTGTAGGAGACTGGAGACTGTAGTATGATTTGGTTACCAATTATCTCGAGACCTAAGTGTGATGAGCCCCCATGACATGCATCCTTCACATCACTGTCTGGTAGGGTGGGGAGGGGATTCAATCTGAACTCCCTTGTTTGAAATATTATATGACCCGACCTGACTTCAACAACCCATTTGATGTGGTCAACACATCAACACACTTACCTCTAACAGGTCTCAACAAGTGTTTTCCCCTGTAGTTGTAAGGCAATTTGATCTTTGATTCACAAAGGAATTCTGCCCCTTAATTTCTGAGGTGAATGCTGTCTCTGTTGTATAGTTCCTTGTCTTTTACAAATTCTGCCATGGATCTTAAAAACCACTGTACACAAGCATTTGAGTCTCTCAGTTACATCTAGCCCTATACTTATGGCATAGCTACTTACATTAAGTCACAGAAGAGCACCAACTATGTCAACGTTATCCGATTTATCTTTCAGGGTGCCAATCCACTCATCTTATCTTCTATGATAATTTTTGCATTTGAATTCATATAGTAAATGTCGATGCTCCCAACAATCATTGCAAAACATGACTTTTCAGTTGGTACTTTAATGTTTTCAACCTTTTGTTTAATGAGGGAAATTCTTGCACCAAGGTAGAAGTGGACTGTTCTCATAGCTCTTAAAATCCCCACCAAGCATTTACCAAGATTTCTGACAAGTGAGTCGCCTATAATCACAGAAAAGTCTTCTTCACTCTTTTCTTAAAAGTTGCTGAGTACCGCAAATCAAATGCTCAGGGTATGGCCAACATGAGTGGGAGGGGGGAAAGTGGTCCCTTGAGGAAGAAGGGGATCAGCTGGATGGATGGTTGAGATGTGATATAAATTTGGAGGAAGTTATGGAATCTGGAAGGTCAGCTGTAGTGGGGGGAAGGGATTGGTAGTTTGGATGAGGGTGAGAAGAGTTTAGGTGGGGGTGAGAGGAAACAGCAGGACAGGGGGGTAAGGGAGAGTAGGTGAATGTGATGAGGTTTAGGAGGAGCTATGGAGGCACTGGCTGTGGGAAAGAGTACCACTGGGAATAGGTTGGGGCAGGTAGCAGCCACGGGACAGATATAGAAGAGAACGCTGTGTGGTAAGGGTAGAGGTGGACCAGGATGGCAAGTGGAACAAGGTGCTGGGGGGAAAGATAATGAGGGTATGGTCACAGAGTGCCATTTCCAAAGTCTACAACTCTTTCCTTTGTATTAAATCTTCTGCAGTTAAGGTTTTGAGTTTTGCCTTAATTTTACTTAAATCACTTTGCTCAAACTTCCCTTTCAGGTTATTAAAGGTTATGCAGAACAGACAATATTCTTACGCTCCGTCTGGTTCTGCTTTCAAAAAACCCTTAATAAAACCTCGACCACAGGATGTACATGGGTAGCGAGTAGCTGGTGCTATTGTAATACGAAAAATAATTACATAAACATACATTGAAAGATTAATAAATGTAATCAAATTAAAGGAACACTTAACAAGGGAGAGAGGGAGAGGGAGAGAGAGTTACACAGATACACAGACAACACAAGACCCAAGGTCCAAGCCAGGTCTAGCCTTAATGCTAAAAAAGAGAGAGAAATACAGAGCTGAAGAAGGACTGGTCATTTAGTGAAAATCAGTTATGTAGTTGAATATCTATGAACAATGGAGGTGCCAGACACTTCAACAACCTAAAGAAGCACAAAAAGCTAATAGAGAATGTCCAGAGAAGGATAACAAAGAACAGACTAAAATGTATAGTATAAGCACTGATATGCAGCAACAGTAATGTTTAAATAGGATATATCTTGGATCACAGCATAACAAACACAGAAATGTAATTAAATTTGTTAGCTTTAAGTGCAAAAATCATTCTACATCAATCTTATGACATGAATCACAGCATAACAAGCATGAAAATGTACTTGCACTTGTTCATTTTCAGCTCTAAAATAATTCTGCATCAACTTACTTGATATCCTCATCAACTCCACTCGCAACTATCATTTGTTATGAAATTTATCACATTTAAACCACTTCTGTAACTTACGGGTGTTGCCTAGATCGACGTCCTCGTCTGGCTCCCCCAACTGGTGTACCAAAGTGTTCTGGGTGTGTTAGAGGTAGTTGATCCAGAGTTTCACTCTCCGCAAAGTGACGACCACTTTTCAAACAAAGAGATGTTCGACGTAACGTTGTGATGTCACCATCATCAAAAACTGTAAATCATAGATATCTATTAACTATTTATATTTATTATACTTGATCGCTGTTTCCCGCGTCAGCGAGGTAGCGCTAGGAAACAGACGAAGAAAAACCCCATCCCCCGCATACACACATATATACATACATGCACA